>BLBF01018788.1:0-26076 GCA_015471245.1 Laticauda colubrina
AGCATCAGCAGAGTAAGCACCAGCAGAAGCACCACCGCCAGAAGCAGTATCAGCAGAGTAAGCACCAGCAGAAGCACCACCGCCATAAGCAGCATCAGCAGCTCTTCCAGAAGCAGCATCAGCAGAAGCCCCAGCCCCAGAAGAGCAAGCCCTGGCTGCAGAAGCCCCAGCAGAAGCAGAGTGAGGGTCAGGGGGTGGGAGGGTGGTCTTGTTCCTCTTGCCAGGGCTGGCAGCAGATGGCTGAGGCTTTCTCTTCTTCCCCATGATTGTGGGGTTGCTGGCTGGCTGGCTGGCTGGCAGGCAGGCTGGCAGGCAGGCTGGAGAGCTGTGTCTGGAAGCAGGTCTTTCCTCAGAATGGTGACCTGCTTGGGAGCTGCTTCCCTTCATATCCGCGGGGCTGACGCAATGCATCCTCCCCGCATGTGCAGTGAACGCTAGGCATCCGCTAGGCATCCGCTAGGCTTCCGCTAGGCATCTGCTTCATACGCTTGGCATCCACTGTGCATCCGCTTCATACGCTCGGCGTCCGCTCTGCATCCGCTCTTTCCATTCCGCATCCGCTTTGCTGCGCTCCCCCGGAAGCCCTGCGGATATGCCATCCGCTCTCATCCACTAGGCTTCTGTGGAGCATCCGCTTTCCATCCGCCCTACATCCTCCCCCCGTCCGTTCCTTTCCGTGTTGTCCGCTCTGGTTATGCAAATTTTTGCCCCTTTTGAGAGCGTATAACAATGGATGGAACATTTTTTCATCCGCTGTGTCCTTTTTACAAACGTTTTGCATCCGTCGGCCAGTGTGACAGGGCCTTTAATTGTGATTAAGATAGTTAACCAAATCTTGAAAGGATACAGGATAAAATGGACTTAGTGGTAATTTTTGTAGTCTGCCCAAAGGGCAAAATTGATATTGCATGCATTATTCATAATGCCTAATTCAGCTCATCTGCCATTATACCTTTTTTTTATTTGTGAAATGTCCAGTAGTAACTGAACCTACTTTATCCAGGTTCTCTGCAGGTTATTATCAAAAGAAATCAAACAGTTTCCATTTCATGTCCAGGCTTGAATCCATATCAAAAGGGATTTAGATAATTTGATGGGGTCCTTCGTAACTGCAATCACCATCTTCTTGTGAAAGGGAATTTTGGCTATAGACATAACTTGTCAAAAACAGCTGGATTGAAAAATAATACCTTGAGGAGAAGACAGCATTACCTGATTCAAGGTGATATCATCCCATTTTCCAAGGCATTCTCAAATCCAGAAATTCATCCCATCCTAGAAGCTCAAATCCTGTAGTTCAGAGTTCATCCTGCAAAGAATATATCCACTTGTTTGCTGTCTCAGTGACTCAAATTAATTCCAATGTGTCACTCTATCTTATAAAAATATTCTAGGATTCTGCAAGTGGGACCCAACTATTGTGAATTGGGTGCATTGATAAGAAAGATCATAAACAGACTTAAAATAAATTCTGCCTTTTCTCTCAGTGTTCATGTGGTTTATATATGATTTTCCTTAGTTTTACCTGCTGAACAACAATTCAGTGAAATAGGATGGACCAAAACTACCAATAAGCTCTGTAATCATGGAAGGATCCAAATGCAAATCTTACTGGGCTAAGCCTAAACACCGATTAGAAGCCACTACTATAAATAGGTGATTTTTTGAAAAGGTGAAACAAAGATGATAACACCTTCTTAATTATAAGCATTATGTAAAATAAATCTTAGTATAATTGTAACATGGATTAATTTTGCACATATAAATGCAAATTTTGTTATATTATTTTGCAGATTTGAGTGATGAAAATACAATGTTTTCAATTTGTCACTGATGTACAATGTAACTGAGATGGAAGAACTGGTAGGCTAGTTACTATACAAAGGTATTTGAAAAAGTAGACATTGTTCTAAAAAGCTTAGTTTTGACATGCAAAAAGCAAACGTTAGGTGGAGAAAGGATTATTTTTTCATATTATCATAAGAGAAAGAATGTTCGTTGCCCTGATGGTCTTAAGAGACTTGGCAAGCATTTTACAGGACCTGCATAATACAAAAACTCAGAATTGAACCGGACTGCTTGGAGCCACAGGTAAGGGCTCTTACTATGATACAGTTCTTCCCCCTTGATCTACCAGCTCACCTTGACTAATGAGGACTGCATCATGGATGCATCTCTCCTTTCGCAAACTGTCAAGGCTCTTCTACTTGAGGATCTGGGTCTCCCTAACAACAGCACTAACAATTTAGGATTTCTTTCCTCAAAGGTGTAGGAATTATTTTTATAATTATATAATGGTCTCTGTACACACAGAAAGCAAAAGGGAGAACAAGACAAGAAGGCATAGCAAAGAGAACGCGTCAATGTTTAAGGGTTTTAAGTGACATTTACACAGCATAGACTGAACTATTTGCAATTCATCTGTAATCCTGTTAAAGGAGTAATAGCAGTAGACACAGGCTGAAGATGCTACAGGTAATAGGAGCAGGGATCAGTCATTCATAGTGCAATGTAGAGGAGGTGGTGTTGCTATCTTCTATAAAAAGTCCTTACATCTAAAAAACATCCAAGTTACCCAGGAGCTTGTTTTTCCTGAAGCCATCATCTGTGAACTATCCTTAAATATCACATTTCGATTCTTATTATACTACAGAGCACCTGATTATGACATCAAACATGCAAACAAGCTAAATACACTACTAACATGGGCAGCATCCTGCTCACACGCTGTTATCATTCTTGATGACTTCAATCTACCTCATATTAACTGGACCCTTAATGAATGTACAACTGAACCCACACATGCAACCTTCTACAATGCAGCAACAAATCTGGATCTAGAACAACTAGTAACCAACAACACTAGACCTAACAACTGCCCCGATCTCATCTTTTGCAATAGTTTGAATTCAATTTACGGAATACAAATTAAAGAACCCTTTTCCAACAGTGACCACAACATGATTGACTTTTATCTCAACATATATCCACATAAAAATCATCACAACAACAGAATCCCCAATTATAACTTCAAAAAAGGCAACTATGATCTTATAAACAACGATCTCTCATCCCTTGATTGGCAATTTCTATTCTCTGGATGCAATACTGTAGAATACCATGACAACATATTTTTACTTGAAGTCAAAAGAGTCATCAAACTATATGTACCAATCACAACTCCCCAAACCAGGAAAAAAATTACCCATAACAATAAGGAAGCTTCAATCCAAAAATAAATCACTTTGGCGGAAAAACAAATCTGGTCACGTTGCCAACTTCAAAAGCCGATACAACAATTTATGCCACCAGATAAAGGCTGAATGCACCAATTATTACATTAAATAAGAAGAAAACTTTCTATACACCAATTCTACTCGCTCTTTCTACAATTTTGTAAACTACCAACTGAAAGACTCAAGGTCCATCCCACCCCTGAAAGGACCTAATGGTACAGACTGCAGAGACACTATTAAAGCCAACATCTTCAACACATTCTTTGGCTCAGTACTTGTAAACAACAATGGATCATGCCCAGTATTTCCAAGTCGAACCACAGACAATTACAATGATCTAACACATATCGATTTTACAGAAGACAATGTTGAAAAAGCATTATGCACAATGCAACCATCTTTATCTATTGGACTGGATGGAATATGTGCCTATTTCTTAAAAAAGCTACCCACTGCCACAGCCGATCCTCAAAGCATAATCTTTGAAAAATCTTTCAGGACCAGTTCCTCCAACTATGGTCACAAGCCACGGTCATCCCCATCTTCAAAAAGGAAGAGCCCAGCCTAGTTGAAAATTACAGACCAATCTCTTTATGCTGCATCACATGTAAAGTCATGGAATCAATTATTAACCAATCCATCATCCTCCACTTAGAGACAAACAACCTACTCTCTAATAAACAATTTGGTTTTAGGAAAAAACTATCATGTAATCTGCAACTCTTACACTGCAAAAACTTATGGATTACACAACTCGATCAGGGCAAAGCAATAGATGCAATCTACATAGACTTCTGTAAAATCTTTGATTCAGTGGTACATGACAAACTACTCCTAAAACTAAAATCTTACAGTATCTCTGGACACCTGCATAACTGGATAGAAGCATTCCTGTCAAACAGATAACAAATGGTCAAAATTGAGAGCATCCTATCAAATTCTGTATCTATCAGCAATGGTGTCCCCCAAGGCAGTGTTCTAGAACCAACTCTCTTCATACTCTACATAAATGACCTCTGTGATCATATCAAGAGCAACTGTGTTCTCTTTGCTGATGATGTAAAGTTATTCAGCACCACAGACAATACTGCTACCCTTCAAAAAGACCTTGACTATATATCAGAATGGTCAAACAAATGGCAACTTCAAATCTCAACAAATAAATGCTCTGTCTTATATATTGGCAAAAAAAATCAGAAAATAAAATACAGGCTGAACAGTCAAGACCTTGTTGATGATCCAAACTCTGTCACGGATCTTGGAGTACTCATCTCTTATAATCTAAGTGCTAGAGCCCACTGTAACTACATAGCCAAAAAAGTGTTAAGAGTTGCTAACCTAAACTTACACAGCTTTTTCTCTGGTAATATTACACTAAGAAACATTTGCTAGACCAATACTTGAATACAGCTCATCAGTCTGGAACCCACATTACGTATCTGATATTAGCACAGTTGAGAAAGTCAAGAAATATTTCACAAGAAGAGTTTCCTCTACTCGTTGCAGAATACCTTATGCCACCAGACTCAAAATTCCAGACCTAGAAAACCTAGAACTATGCCGCCTTTGGTCCGATCTCAGTATAGTATATAAAATCATACATTGCAATGTCCTATCTATCAATGAATACTTCAGCTTCAACCATAACAACACAAGAGCAAACAATAGATACAAACTCAAGGTAAATTGCATCAAACTTGATTGCAGGAACTGTGTGGTTTCTTCCCCAAACCCCAAAAACTTTAACCTTAGACTTTCTACTATTGACCTCACCCCTTTCCTAAGAGGTCTGTAGGGGTTGTGCATAAGTGCACCAATGTGCTTACCGTCCCTGTCCTATTGTTTCTTTTATATATTTTTTATTTTTCTTATATGTATCCATGTATTCATGACTATGTTTTTACTTATACCTATTATCTTGTAAGCAATTGACAAATAAAAATAAAAATCAATATAAATGTTCTTGGTCTGGCTAGGATCCTTCAGAGTTTATGCCAAATGTTAAACACATTTTAAATGGGTGACACAATAGTCAACTACTCTTCTGGCAACCTTTGTTAATGGTAAAGAGTTTGAAGCTTTTATATTTCATCCAGAAGTCTACTTCTCAGTTTGAATGTGTTCCTTGGTATATATTTCTCTTTGCAGCTCTACAGTTGTATGCATCAGAATGTGTGTGTGTGTTAGCAGCCTGATCCTATCCTCAGTTACAATTGTGGGAGAATAACAGAGAACAGGCTGGACAGCTTTTCCCAATTTGACTCTAAAAACAGAGCAGATACTTTTGATTATAGCTCTGAATATGTATTAGGTATTGCACTATGAATTGACATTAGTGCCAATATATGTCCTATCTCTCAATTCCAGCACATATCATTTCTGTTCTGAAGGTGTCTTTCATTTGCTAAATAAGTATTTAGAGGGTTGGTCCTGGTTCATTGCAGTGACACAGCTAATGTATTTTCAATTGTGGCTCCTACATCACCCAATAATGGCAAATTCAGCATTTTCTCCAGATGATAGTGGCAGTATGAATATAAATTGTGAATCACTGTAAAAGTTACTGATTATGAAGTTGTTCTTCTTCATTAAAATCAGAGTAGAGAATTTTCAAATCTTTTTTTTATGTACAGAGACAATAAGCTACAATGTCTGGGTTCAAACCAAATCAAACCTCACATTGTGACTGGTACGATTTGTGAAACTTGACGTAGTAATGTTTGGTTTTTGATTTATCATGTTATATGGAACCAGCCATTGTGGCTTATTCAGCTAATAAGATTTGATTTGATCTAATGTAATTTTGGGCAATGTTTAGGTCGACACTACCTGATATATAGGTTAGGAGTGATTCTGCTTTCCTTTAAGAATGAATAATCATATAGTCATTTATGATCTCCAAATGTATTGAGGTCCCTTTAGAATTCTCAATATAGCCATATGTGTTGGAGATTGGGTTATCTCTACTGTCAAAATTGAAACTATTGAAAATATAGTTTCATAAAGAAAGTCCATAACAAACCTTATGGATCCTTTTAGGTTTCAATAGGTGGTTGAGGAAACTATCTCCAGATTCTGACATTAAAAACTTTTTGCCAAATCCACATTCTTTCTTTTATGGGAGATATTTTAGAGAAGGTAATCCATCTTTAATAGCTAAGATCTTGAATAAAGACAATTATTTGGATCCCTTTCAGTCAAGCTTTATAATTACGTGAGGGGCAAAATTGGGATTGGCTATTGTTATGAACTGGAACTTTAGTAATGGCTTACCTTGGCAAAGTATAAATTGGGGATACTATTTTATAGGAACTCTGTTCAGTTGTGAGTATTAACACCAATGTCAGCTGGCGCTCCATTCAAAATTCAAGAAAGAAATACTTAGACTCTTTAGATTAGAGAAAAGATATCTTTTACTGAAAATGAAGTGGTTGCAACCATAGAATTCTGAATCTGAGAAATTAGGCGCACGAATCACATATACAAAGTGATGGAAATGTTCCCACCCCCCAATAGTTCAACTGAATCTTCCAATTAGAAGTTGTGAATATGATCATGTGGGCATCTTCAGGTGGTGATGAGGCCTCTGTCCATTGACCTTGGCATATTTTGATAACGGGTTGCAGTTGCGCAGAGAAAAGAAAGCTAAGCGAGAAATAGAAACCTAACTTTAATGTATGCTCCCCCCTCCTCAGTTTATACAACAGAAAAATGTAACACCTCCAGCTCACTTCCCAGACTCACTCACTCCTCCCCCCATTATTTATGACAGCCGAAAGATGCAAAGCGATAGTAGAAGATCTTGAAGGCTGACAACCAGAGAGTACAGGTAGTCATTGACATTTGATTGCAATGGACCCTGCCCACTATGGTCTAAGTCATAATGATCATCAAGCAGGTCATAAAGCAGGTCATAAAGCAGGTCATAAAGTAGGTCTCTACATGACTGAACCTGTTTTTACAACCTTTTTTTTAGCAGTCATAAAGGAACCACCATAGTTGTAAAATGAAACTATTATTACCCAATGGGTAAAATGAACCCATTGGCAAAACTGAAGTAAATGCCAGGTGTTGGCAAAATCATCATAAAATGCAACCACTTATCTACAGGGTGCTGCAAATGGCTATAAATGCAGGCCAGATGCCAAGCACTGACATGTAGTGATGTGACTGCTGGAGGGCTGTCACAACTTTGAACTGTTGCTGAGAAAACAACTCCCTAAAATAGAAATGAGCAGTGAAGTCTATGTTTCTTTTATATGGAGTGGAAAAGGCTGAACCATTTCTTCCACATTATTTAACATCAACATGAAATCACCTGGAGACATCTTACATCACTTCATGATGTAGCATTGTTATTGTGCTGATATCCAGGTATGTACAAAATCTCCTCATAGAACCAAAGAATAAAAATTATAGAGGTTTTTATATGATGTCTGAAGGGTGAAAGACAGGACAAAACAAGTTGAGGTATAATTGTAGTGATGTATACATCTTGGAAATACATATATACATGCATGTATATATCAAGGTCAACTAGATCCACTAAGATATGTTTTAGACATGTTTAGATATGTTTATGGCTCAAGATTGCAAGGGCATGTCCTCAAGATTCCATCTGTATGTGGAGAAAATAGCAGACGGACTAAAATAAACGCTTATTAACTGGTGAATTTAGACCCCATTTCAGTTCTAGTCACTAAATACAGTTAATACATGCAATTCTGCAATAGAAGCTTCTACTTCTGGGTGGGCTAGTGCAACCAAACATTTACTTGTCTGAGGACCATTAACATCACAAAGGTAATGACTGGGTTTTAATTAATCTCTGCCGTATATTCAAGCTGACTAAACCTGCTTTGTGTATACCATGTCTATCTAATACATACTGCCAGAAAGCCACTGCTAATATGTCAAAAGGAATAAATATTTTTAAGGCAAATGGTAAAAATACTGTATAATTTTTGGATTAAATAATGAAGCATGACTATAAAACTATATTGGCTGATTTTAACTTCAAATATGACCTGTTCTCTATGTCCTTCTGTATAATTATAAACATAAACAAAATATTATTTGAAAGATAATTATCTGCTAAATAATTTTTATTGATAAATACTAATGAAGAGAAGTAATTTTTTTTACTGAACTGAACATAAAAAATTTCATTAAAAATTGTGCCTAAAACGCATGATAAAAATAATGAAAGACTTTGTAACATTATTGTTCTAGTGACCGAGGTTATTGTTTTGCTGTTATTGTTTAATGTTTACCAAGCATATACAATGTTGTAAGTACTGAATTGATATCAAAAGCTTGGCCTATTTCTCTTCTCCAAGTAACAGGAATAGGGCCAAAGGAGACAGGAACTAGGAGTGAAAAAGAACCAATGAATTGCTCTTTCACTGGCCGAGGTTTCATTGGCCAAGGTTATTTTTCACTTCAGTGTCATTTTTGAGAATAAGGAATTACTTCCCACAAGCTTAGATCTCCTGGTGAATGCAGAAATTATAGTATGTCTCTTTTATTTCACCAACATTGCAACTATATGTATACATAAATACATATGGAAGCACAATTTTTCACTTTGGGGTTTGTTTGTTTTTTTGGCAGAGTTCCATTTTAAAACACTTGTGGTTTGAACTCTTCTTTTCTAAGAATTAACTGGGTGGGACTGACCATTTGCCAGTTTTTTTCTTTTTTCCCCTGCTGGTCACACAACTATATTCACTGAGAATAGTTAGCTCTCAGGTTTGCACTGGCTGTAAAAGTTTGACTATATCCAGCCATTACATAAGCCATTACATAAGGTGTACCAAACATACATACATACATATATACATATATATACGTATGTATGTATGTATGTATGTATGTATGTATGTATGTATGTATGTATGCTGTTCAGCTTCCTTCGGGTATTATCCCACGTCATTGTAGTTGTGCTTTTAAAGGCCCGGTCCCACTGGCGGATGGATGCAAAACGTCTGCATGAAGGACACAGCAGACGAGCAAAATTTCGGGGGTGGCTTCATCCGTTGTCATCCGCTCCAAAAAGTGGTGAAAATTTGCATAAACAGAATGGAAAAGAACAGAAAAGAATGGACATGGGTAGTATGTAGCAGGGATGTTAAACGGGATGTTCATAGGAAGCCTAGCGGATGGAAGTGGATGGAAGCGGATGACGCCTCCGAAGGGGTTCCAGGGTAGAATTTCGAAGTGGACGCATAGTGGATGAAGCGGATGCATCACGTATGCCTAAAGGAAAGAAAGGGGATGTCGCATGGATGTGTATCGATGCAAACCGTTCACTGCGCATCCTTTCTATTTCTGTGCGACTAACGCTGTGTAGACGTTCCATGTACCTTTTGTTTCCTCCCTCTTTCCATTTTCAGCTGCAGCGGATGTGAGTTGTGAGGATGCCCAGAGGATGCAGAGAGGATACAGCGGATGTTTAACGGATGATAAACGGACATAGAACGTTTGTTGCTCATATGTCGCAGATTTACATCATACATGGCGGAAAGTTCATCCGTTCATAAAGTTTTGTGCAGCTCAAAACTTCTTGAGTGGATGAAATCGCAGTGGATGGATGCTCGACGGGTAGAGCGTATGAAACACGTATGCAATGAGTACACAATGGATGCATAGCGTTTTCCAATGGATGGCAAGCTTTTTTTAACGTTTTACATCCTCTTCACATCTGTAAGTGCAGTGGGACAGGGCCTTAAAGTTGTAGCAACGTTTCGGCAGAATCTCATCTGCCATCATCAGGCTTCTGTATTGAGTTCGTATGTGGGTCAGGCTATCACAGCCGTTAGTTTGAAATTTGAGGTTAGCCTACTGTTGTGCCAGGGTGGTTTTTTTCTTCATCCTGATAGGTTGGGAGTCTTGGTCTGTACAACTACAGCCCCATGCTGAAACCGCAGTTTCATATGTACAAAACTCATATCGTTCTAAGAAATGATCAAAGATCTACATGTGGAACAAGAAGATCTGCTTATAAGTTTCGACGTGGTTTCACTATTCACTCAAGTCCCGATAAAAGAAACTTTTGAAATCATCAAAAATAAATACCAACCAGCTAAACACCTCATGGAACTAACAGAACACTGCTTAACCAACACATATTTCATATACAAAGCATAAAGAAACAAGCAAATTGAAGGAGCCCCTATGGGATCACCACTATCACCCATCATTGCAAACCTGTTCATGGAAGAATTCGAATCCAGAGCCCTGGCTAATGCCACCCACAAACCCAAACTATGGCTAAGATACATCGATGACACATTTGTGATTTGGCCCCATGGAAAAGAAAACTTAAACAATTTCCTAACACACCTAAAAGGCATATACCCCAAAATCAAGTTCACCATGGAAACAGAAATAAACAAACAACTACCATTCCTAGATGTACTAATCTACAAAAGAACAGATGGCACACTAGGACACACCGTATACCAGAAGAAAACACACACCAACCGCTACCCCAATACCCGATCCCACCACCACCCAGCACAGTTAAACTCTGTGGCCAAAACACTAATCACCAGAACCAAACGCCTGGCAGACAAGAAACATAAAGACTGAACTATGCACCCTGACTAAAGTACTGACAGCCAACGGCTTTCACAAAAACAAAATCACCAGCTTGATCCACAAAAACACACTAAGACATAATAGAGACCTAGAAGATCAACAGACCTATGGAACAACTGTCCTGCCCTACATAAGAAGTACTACAGACAAAAATAGTAAGATACTACACAGGCATCACAACAAGACTGCCTTCAAAACAGACAAAAAAATAGCAGCCATCCTTAGAAACCCCAAAGATAAAATTGACCTGGAAAACCAAGGCATATACGAAGTTCCCTGTGCATCATGCCCAGCCACATACCTTGGACAGACCAATAGAAGAATAAGTACCCGCCTGGATGAACATAAAAATGCAGTAAAAAAGCTGGAACACACCTCCTCACTAGTCCAACACATGAAAGCCACAGGTCATAACATCAACTTCAGTGGCACCAAAACACCAGCCACTATAGAAAACCCCAGCCACAGAATTATCAGAGAAGCCATAGAGATTGAAAAAAGACCTGAAAGCATGAATAGAAGAGATGATTCCACCAGACTGTCAATCATTTGGAAGCCTGCACTCTCAAATAGAAAGATTTCCACACCACAAGCCAGGCAAACACCTGGGCACAAACAGACTCCCCCTGAAACCTCCAGCTCAAACACCTCCAGCCCAACCAGGCACCCAGATGAAACCAAGCTTCCTAATGGATGATAGCCAAGCTGCACTGAAAGCCTCCAATACAGGAACACAGTGTTGCCAGCCAATCAAAGCCACAAAACAGACAGAAGAAACCAGAAACACCAATCAAACAAACTCCAAGACCAATAAACACAGACCAATCAGAATAGGCCAGCCTCGAATTTGAAACCAAAAGCTGTGAGACCCACATCCATACAGAAGCCTGATGATGGCAGATGAGATTCTGCTGAAACGTTGCTACAACTTTGAAAGCACTACAATGATGTGGGATAATACCCGAAGGAAGCTGAACAGCACACACACACACACACACACACACACACACACACACATATGTATATGTATATGTATATGTATATGTATATGTATATGTATATGTATATGTATATGTATATGTATATGTATATGTATATGTATATGTATATGTATATGTATATGTTTTTTTAAGCTTTCGTGGGTACTTACATGTGTGCTGTTCAGCTTCCTTCGGGTATTATCCCACGTCATTGTAGTGCTGTTAAAGTTGTAGCAACGTTTCAGCAGAATCCCATCTGCCATCATCAGGCTTCTGTATGGATGTGGGTCTCACAGCTTCTGGTTTCAAATTTGAGGCTGGTCTATTCTGATTGGCTAGGAGTCTGGGTCTGTGTTCACTGGACTTGGAGTTTGATTGATTGGTGTTTCTGGTTTCTTCTGTCTGTTTTGTGGCTTTGATTGGCTGGCAATATATATATATATATGGCTAATGCACTCTGGTTCATAAAACTTTCCATGGTTGAAATATTTTAAAATATCCTGGGTTTGTATCCAGGTGTTTCCAAATGCAAACTATCAATTAACAAAGGGGCATTTTCTTGTACTTTTCAATCTCTTTTCTTCAGATATGTCAAGATAAGACAATTATCTTTCTAATTGGGTATCCTTCTTCGATCTTCTCAGGCTTTGGCATCAAAAAGGTTCACCTCTTTAAACACACAGGCTGGATGCAAAATCCTGAGTGGAAGAAGCCTAAAATCTTGTATTTCTCTTTATTGCTTCAAGAGGTATTCAGGAGATTCAATAATATTGTTACATGTTTCATATAGAACACATCAACATGAAATGAGCTGTCCCAATGCATCAATGAAATAATGTTTCTATCCCTGAAATGAAAGAAAATGATTCGCTATAGGGACATTTGACTTCCAAATAACATGATGGCTGATCTAATGTGCTTTTAGAGACAGCTATCCATAACATAGCTCATTTCTGCACTGAATGTTTTATCCATTTTGAGAAGGGAACATTTAGAATGTACCATCAGTACAAACTAGGACAAGAAAATATTGATAGACTGATAAATGTAAACATAACTTGAAAGAATTCCTTGTGGATTTATGAAGGAGTAACTTTGCTATCCCTCCAAATGAATGAAATTGATTCCAATTGTTGTTAATAGATAAAAACAGTAGATTGACCTTCTAGTTAATATTTCCTTAATTTGGATGTTGTTTACTCTTGCTAAATAATGCATTGCAGCATGTTAGTCAAATGGTTTTATCTACGTCTAGGCTCGGTAAAGCTCATTTTCTTTTATGTATGTATATTTTATTTATTTTTATTTATTTATTTTTGTCAATTGCTTACAAGATAATAGGTATAAGTAAAAACATAGTTATGAATACATGGATACATATAAGAAAAATAAAAAAAAATAAAAGAAACAATAGGACACGTTGGTAGGCATGTTGGTGCGCTTTTGCATGCCTCCTACAGTCCTTTTAGGAAAGGGGTGAGGTCAATAGTAGACAGTCTAAGATTAAAGTTTTTGGGGTTTGGGGAAGAAACCACAGAGTCAGGTAGAGTATTCCAGTAATCAAGTTTGGTGCAATTAACCTTGAGTTTGTATCTATTGTTTGCTCTTGTGTTGTTATGGCTGAAGCTGAAGTATTCATTGACAGATAGGATATTGCAATATATGATTTTATATACAATACTTATATCAGAGCGAAGGCGGCATAATTCTAGGTTTTCTAGGTCTAGTATTTCGAGTCTGGTGACATAAGGTATTCTACAATGTGTAGAGGAGTGGAGAATTCTTGTGAGTGAAAAAGGTGGGAAGATTCAGAAAATAACTGTAGAACAATTATTTGTTTAAAAAAAGTATCTGAATAGTTCATAAAACTCCTACTTTGTTGGTTTAGAGACATTAATGTTCAGAGGGCTGGAATATTTGAGTACTAAACAGCTCCTACAATTATCAAATGCCTGAGCAGCATTTAATCACTTTCCAGTGCCATAAATTGCCTCATATATTTCCCTCCACCATGAACTTTAATCAGACTGGATTAAAAAGTTTTAGAGATATTACATAGTTATACATGAACTCTCCTAGATAATAAGGATAGACCATATGCAATAGTAATGTAAATAATAACATGGATTATTTATTTAAATAGCTGCCTCAACCGACCTTTGGCTGACTTTAAAAAAAAGAGTTTGACAAATTTCGTCAACATAGCTAACCCGTTTCAAAAAAAATTTTTCTACAAGATCTGATACAATATAAAGGATCCTGCTCAGGCCAGGTCCCATTACTATAGCACCCATAAGTGGTTATCCTCTTTAAACATAGCAGTCCACCATTATTAAGAGCAGTCCACCATTATCCCAAGATATAACAGTTCTTCTTTAATGATTTTTTTCCTGGTTTCCAGGTAAAAACTAATTTGCTTGTATTTTTGTCCTTTTTTCTGTCATAACTATGAACAATTCTCCTGCCCCACCCCCACATTATACATACAGTCCTTCAAAAACTTGGTAATAGTTACTGCATCTCCTTGTAATCTTTTTTCTCCAGGCTAAACATACCCAGATTCTACAAGTGTTCCTTGCAAGTTTTTACTTTTGGTCCTTTTATCGGTTTGGTGACTTTTTCTATTTATATTCCACTTTGTTAATATCATTGCTAAAACATGGTGCTCAAAAGTGGATGTAGTATTCTATGATTTAGAGTTTTTTTAGACCAATTAAGAATAAAGAGGAGCCATGACTTCTCTTGATCTTGATACTATACTTAAATAGATGCAATGTAGATTATATTTTCTTTTCCTGCAGTTGCATTCACTGTTGATTCATGTTCATACTGTGATCCACTTAAATATGTTGCTCTTTTTTACATTTACTACTGTCCAGCATACGTAGGTATCCAAGTCATTTTATGAATACATTACATAACCTATATGCCACAGAACATTTTCCCCAGTTTGATACTACTTATTGGATATGATTGAACAACTAGTTTTGTATTCATTTAGTAATGACAGAATCCAGCCCACATTTGTCATTATCTTTGCACAAATCTCATGAGCATCATTCACAACTATTTTTTTACATTTCCAAAATACACCTTAAATTAATTTCAAAAGATTAAACTACAGCTATGCCATAATGGCTTAGGTTCCATATATTCTTAGCGTTATGGCTTAGCTATTGGGATGAGGAATGAACCAATGAACCACTTGTTCAATATAGTCATGACTATTAATGAATATATATATTCTGTTCCGTCCGGAAAAACACGAGGTAGACCAGGTTCCAACAGTAAAAGTCTTTATTTCAACAGTTAAGTGAAAACGGAACAGTTTGGCTCTTGCCGCGGCAGCCTTTATATATGGCTTGCCTGCCGGCTTGTGGCCAATGACAGTTACTTGGTTTTGCCGCCTTTTGGTGGCTCTTTTGGATTGGTTCCTTGTGAACCAATCCCTATGCTGGCTTTTCTAGCCAATCACAATCGAGGATTTGGAGTAGACTATTTTATACAGAACACCCCTCCCCCCTTGGTTTAGTCCTATGTGGTGACGTAGTCATGCAGGTAGGTGGGGCTTCTTCAGATTCTACTAGACTTGCCCGGTTCATTTTCGCTGGAGACTTCAACACGTTCGGATGGGGTTGCTGTCTCTCCGGCTCTTCTCCATGGAACCGCCTGGAAGGGTGAGTCAGCCATTTTGCTACCGCTTGAGTTTCTCAGGCTGGTGGCCTTGCCGCTCCCTCCTGGTTTCTCCGGGCAGGTTGAGCTGGCTTGGCTGGCCCCTTTGTCTGGATTACTTTCGCAAGTCTCATCTAACCGTAAGTTTCCTTTTTGCTCTTTTTGATTGGTTAGATGTTCTGGGTTTATTTTAAAAAGTTCTTTATTATTTTCTTGTATTTCCCCCCATCTTTGGTTTTGTTTTCATCGATTTCTATTTTTTGTGGTTGTGCGTTTGTATTTCTTTCAATGTTTCAGGAACGAAGCTGGTCTATGTGCCGCTTCCATTCCCTGCTATCGTCTACGGTTAGTTGGTAGGACTGGGGGCCTGTGAGTTGTGTGATTGTGGCTGGAAGCCATAGGGGGTCCCCGGTAAATTTTTTTGCGTAGACTAGGTCGCCAATTTCAAATGTTCAGCAACGGCTGGAGGAGTCTGGGGGTCTTTCCAACATGTAATTTGGGTGCAACCTGTCTAATTGTGACCTAAGTTTTCTTCCCATTAATAATTCCGCTGGGCTTTTATTGGTTACGGTGCTGGGTGTGATATGTTGGAGGGTGAGTAGACAGTTGATTTTATCCTGGACATCCCCAAGGTCCATTTTCTCTAAACCCTCTTTGGTAAACCTGACCATTCTCTCCACCCTACCATTTGCTGCCGGGTGGGCCGGCGTGGTCAGTGCATGGCATATACCTAGGGAGGATAGTTATTGTTCAAATTGGATGGCGGTTAATTGTGGCCCGTTGTCGGACACTAGGACGTCTGGCAATCCATGGGTTGCAAAAAGTTTGTTAAGTTGTTTAATGACCGCCTCGGTTGTCGTAGATGACATTACTACAACCTCCAGCCAATTTGAGTATGCATCTACAACAATTAAAAAGGTATGCCCCCTAGTAGGACCCGCGAAATCAATGTGGATCCAAGACCAGAGGCCTCATGGGGTATCCCAGTCCCTTAGGGGTGCTTGTGGTGGGGAGGGCCTGGTTTTCTGACATTTAGTGCAAGTGGCAACCCAATATTCAATATCTTTATCTAAACCAGGCCACCAGACATAGCTTCTAGTGAGGCTTTTCATTTTTACGACACCAGGATGGCCTTCGTGAAGCATACCCAACACCCTAGTCTGTAGTTTAGGAGGGATTACTACCCGATCACCCCACAATAAACAACCTTTTTGAATTGAGAGTTCAGTTTGTCTGGTCTGGAAAGGTTTAAAGTTTTCAGTTTTTTGGTTTTCCGGCCAGCCTTTACCTACCCAGTTTAATATGCGGGCAGTCACTGGGTCCTTTGCGGTGGCTCTGGCAACATCGTTTGCAGATATTGGTAGTTCGGGGCATATTTCTATTTGCAGGGTTGTCATTGTTGGCGCCGGGTCTTCCTCCGTCGTCGGCAGCGGTGCTCTGCTTAATGCGTCTGCATGGGAGATTTGCTTCCTGGGTCGATGTGTCAATGTGTAAGAGTATGCTGCAAGGAATTCTGACCATCTAGTCATCCGCAGGGATAAAATGTTCGGTGTAGGCTTGTTTCCCACCAGAATTCCTAGCAACAGTTTATGGTCCGTTACAATCAAAAATGTTCTTCCATAAAGGTATTCGTGAAAACGTTTCACTCCGGCGACGATTGCCAGGGCTTCTCTGTCTAGTTGACTTTAGTTACGTTCTGTTTTAGACAGAGTCTTTGAGTAATAAGCGACGGGTGCCTCTCTCCCATCTGGCAATTGGTGGCTCAGGATGGCACCGACAGTGAGGCGTCACAGGTTACTGTCAATGGAAGTGTGTTACTAAACTGGATAAGAATGGTGTTTGATGTTAATAAATTTTTTATTTTCTGGAATGCTTTTTGCTCTCTATGACCCCAGGTCCAATTAGTTTTCTTATCCAGCAAATGGTGTAATGGTTCTGCTCTTGTTGCTTTGTGGAGGAGGAATACGTTATAGAAATTTATTAGACCCAAGAATGCCTGCAATTCCGTTTTGTTTTTTGGCTGTGGTGCGTCTTTAATGGCTTTGACTTTTTTTTCAGTAGGGTGTATACCCTCTCTGTCAATTAAGTAGCCCAGAAATTCGACGCGATCAGTCATTAAGTAGCATTTTTCTTTTTTAACTTTCAGACCGGATTCTCTAAATTTTGTTAGTACATTTCTTAGTCTTTTTTCTAGTTGGGTCGTATCTTTAGCCAAAATCAGGACATCGTCAAAATATGGTACAACCCCTTTTATTCCATTTAATAGGTGTTCCATGAGGCTTTGGAAAATGCCTGGGGCCACACTCACTCCAAACTGAAGTCTGTTACACTTGAATGCCCCTTTGTGAGTCATTATTGTCTGTGCCTCAGCCGTTAAGGGGTCTACTGGAAGCTGTTGGTTAACTTGTGCTAGATCTAGTTTAGCAAAAATTTTTCCTCCCCCGAGTGAGTGTAGCAAATGTTGTACGACTGGCACCGGGTATGCGCTTTGTTGCAGCGCATGGTTCAGGGTAGCCTTGTAGTCTCCGCAGATGCGTATTGACCCATCAGGTTTAACCGGTGTTATTATTGGCGTCTCCCATTTAGCATGGTCAACAGGTTCCAAACCCCCTTGGTCAATTAATTTATTCAATTGTTCCTCTATTTTTGCTTTTAATGCAAAGGAAACTCGTCTGGCCTTTAATCTTCTAGGGGCCACCTGGGGGTCTAAGCTAAAGGAAATTGGGGTCCCCTGATACCTGCCTAGGGAGCCATCGAAAACGTCCTGGAACTCGTGGATCAGGTTTTCTTCCCAGTCGGTTGCGGTCACTCGGTCTACTCCGGTCATTCCGATGCCCAATGGTGTGAACCATTCGATGCCCAGGAGGCTGGGTCAGTCTCGGTCGACTATTGTCAGAGGCAGGACTTCGATATGCTGCTTGTAAGCAACTCGGAAATGTCCTAGACCTACCACAGGGATTCAATTCCCTTGGTAGTCCTTTAGAGTTAATTTTTGTTTCTGGAGCTCTTTTAGTTTAATATTTGGGACCAGTTGTCTGATTGTGTCCCATGACACCATTGACAGGAAAGACCCTGAATTGACCTCCATCTCACAGGGGCTGCCTTCAATTTTTACGATGATTTTAAGTTTTTTTCCGCTTTCCGTCTGAGTGCTTCCGATAGTGACAGTTTGATGGGTCTTTTCTCAGTTACTGGCTCGTTTGTTGCGCTCCCACTTTCTCTCGGCTTGTTTCGATTCAGCTTGTAGGGGAGAGTTACTGCGTCTGTTAGGGCTGTTATTTTTTCAATTCCTACAGACCTTCTCGATGTGTCCCCTTTTCTTACAAGCTCTGCAGATGGCATCAAGGAATCTGCAATCGGCTCAAGGGTGGTTTCCTCCACAACTGGCGCATTTCTGCCAGTTTCTTTTTTCGCGCCTTTTTTTATTGGCGTATAGGCGGTGGACCTCATCGTCTTCCTCTCCGGATTCTGATGTCTCGTCAAAATCTTCATGGTGTGTGGTGGTGGGAAACTGCTTTTTCCCTCTGGTTAGGTTTGTTTTGTTGTTGTTCACGTTCATTTGTTTCATGGTGGCCGCTGACTTTTTTGCGGCTTCTGCAGCTGTGGCTTCTGCAATTGCTTCAGCCACAGTTATGTTGGGTTTATTTAGCAATTTACTTTGTAAATTAGAGTCTTTTAAACCCAATACTACTCGATCTCGCATGGCTTCATCTAAGTTCAGGAACTCACATGCTCCCCCCAGTTGTCGGAGGGCTGCCACAAAATCAGCAATGGTTTTGCCTTCTTTTTGGTCCCTTCGGTAGAATTCATGCCGCTTGATGAGATTTGACACCACTGGTGCGTAATGAGCCTTCAACATTCGCTGGAGTTTGGGCCAGGTCATTTGCTTTACGTCTCTGAGCTTCACCAATGCCTTGGCCATTTTGAATATCGTTGGTCCGCAATGCATTAAGAAGACAGCCCTCTTACGCTGGTCTGAGATCTCTTCCATCTCGTTACTTTCTAAGTACATTTGGAAACGGTCTACGTAGGATTCCCAATCTTCTTCATTGGGGTTGAAGGGTATGGGCGGTGCATTAGTTCCGGCCATCGCTTCAAGCCTGGGTTTCAATTTGCCGCATGCACAGTCTCACGTTTTAGGACGATCCCATCCTCGTTGCCAATGTTCCGTCCGGAAAAATGCGAGGTAGACCGGGTTCCAACAGAAAAAGTCTTTATTTCAACAGTTAAGTGAAAACGGAACAGTTTGGCTCTTGCCGCGGCAGCCTTTATATACAGCTTGCCTGCCGGCTTGTGGCCAATGACAGTTACTTGGTTTTGCCGCCTTTTGGTGGCTCTTTTGGATTGGTTCTGAGTGAACCAATCCCAATGCTGGCTTTTCTAGCCAATCACAATCGAGGATTTGGAGTAGACTATTTTATACAGAACATATTCAATATGTATATTCAATATAGTCATGACTATTAATGATTGAACTAGGTGAGTATTGAATTGAGTTGAATTATATTCTACTTTCCTTATTTCTTCTTCTTAAGCAGAATGGTTTCAGATCCTTTCATATTAATAAGCCAGAAACAATTCGACTGTTGACTGTTTTCAGCAATATGACTGAAAATAAAATGTGTATTTTTCATGAAGAAATTAGTTTCTCTAAATAAGTGGGTCAATAATGTATCTAAATTGAAGGAAGTTTTTCACATTTCATAATGTAAAAAAATAGAAAAAACAATGCAACTCCAATATTTTACTTTATTAACTGAGGGGTTTCTGCCTTACAGCTTGCTACCATCTTGACTTAACAGACATCAAGGTCATGTCATGACTGCTGTAGAAGGTGTTATTGACAATTACATAGACACATGACTAATTAAAGCTAAAGCTGGATATAACTTCTAGTTCAACAAACTGATTAACTTTTTTTCTAAATGCTTTAAAAACTTTTAACACTCTATTTAATTTATTTATATCCCATTTTTTTTATTTTTATAAACAACTCAAATCAACTAACCTTTCTAATACTCCTTCCTCCTTCTTTCCCCCCATAACATCCAGGAAGATGAGTTGGCCTGAGAGAAAGAGAGTAAATGGCCCAAAGTTACCCAGCTGGTTTTCAGGTCTAAGATGGGAGTAGATATCACTGTCTCCTGGTTTCTAATCAATAGCCTCAATCAAAAAAGAACAAATCAACATCCTTTCTTTTTCTCTTCCTGATCATTTTTTAATTATAGCAATTATAGCATAATAAATAATAATAAAATAAACAATTATAGAACAGCTGTTTCATGACCATCAAATACTTTACTGAATAATTACATGGAAGAACCCCCAAACTCCACTGAGATTTTATTCTGTCTTAAATTCAAAGTGAATGAAAGAATGGAATGGGACACAGTCTGGCCCTTGACCTGGCCTTTCAACAACCTCAATGTATTGAGGCAGGAGGTCTGGAGAAGAACATAGTGAGAAGAATATGCACTTGAAACATCAGGGTTCTGGATCATTCACGCCTGCCCCTGGACTTCATACACACCTCTAATTTCTTTCCACTTTCTCTCCATAAGTTTAGTTAGATGTGTAACCAGGACCAGAGTCACAATAAACCTCTATCAGCTTTGCAACACATTATTAGAGCATTATATTTTTCTATCTTTTTCATTATAGTACTGAATGCTTCTTATATTTCTATAACAACAAACTTCATGTATTTTACATAAAACTCTCTATTTTGTCACAATTTTATTACATAAATCTCAAATGAAGAATTTTAGTTATACTCCTTAGTCTAAATAGACATTGAGGTCAGATTCACTAAAAATTATTCAAAGTGAACTGAAGTTATCTGATGTACAAAACAGTAATAGGACTGTTACTTATAGTATTATAGTATTCAGAAACTATACAAGGCAATATATTAAATGAGATATCATTAACTTATCCAATTCATATTTTATCATATTTTTAAATCAAGTATACAGAATTATGGAACAAAACAACTAGTGAAAGTGGTGTTTGATTAAAAAATAATAATAAAGCCTATAAACTATTGTTATATAATTTGAACTATTTTGTTTAACAACCTTTTTCTTCCTCCCTCCCTCATGCCAAAAACTCTTCAGACATCAAATTCTACTTTATATAAAAAGATAAAAATGTGTATTTTATATATTTATATATATATATATTTGCAGAATACTAAATACCTATTAAAATATTTCTTACCCTGAAGTACAGCACATGATAAAGTGAATATATACTTTAAATTTACGAGTAAGAACATTTAAACCGATAGACTAACATGTTCCAAATAAAAATATAAGATTCAGAAGAAAATTGATGAATTATACAATGTGATAATCTAATATACAAAATAACACTTGTAACCACTTCTTTTATTAACTATGAATTCTGAAAGTTATCTTTCAGATAGCTTTTCTATGATACTGATTAGTTGTTATTCTATCAACATAATATTTCTAGTAGAATAGAATTACTTTTCATTAGGAGAAGAGTTTGTTATCATCTTAAACAAGAGGTAAATTTATAACTGTACTTATAAATGCTGTAAAGAAGATTGAAGTAACTTTGTATTTTTTAATTTTCCTTTGTTTCCTTTACTTCTTTCCTTTCTCACACTTTAGCCTCTTTGATTTCCTCATTTTTTCTTTTTCTTATTTTATATTAGTTCATATCTATCCTTCTGAAAATCTTTAATCATATGTATATGTAATATAACTGCCATGGCAAGACAAGATTGCATAATCAAAGCAGCACAACAGCAGGAATTAAGCACCAGATCTATAAAAGCAGGGGTCTATCAAACTTACTGGACCCAAGACATACAGTACGCAGAGAGATCTCAGAGTTAATCCAACACATAGTAGCAGGGTGAAAGCTGAAGGCAGAAACAGCATACACTGAATGGCACAATCAAGTAGCTAGCACTGTGTACAGGAACATCTACAAGTACATGTCCTAGACCCTTGAAAGGTTCTATTGAAGGATGTGGAGAATAACAGGGGTAAGATCCTATGGAACTTCCAGATCCTTCCAGATCCAAATGGATACACAGATACTGGCCAAGTATCTGTGTATCCATGTGTATCCAATGGATACACAGATACTGGCCAAGTATACCCTTCCAGATCCAATCAATACACAGATACTGGCCAAGTATCTGGACTAAAGGTAACAGTGGTGATAGATGTAGTGATGCCAAGTGACAACAACATCAGGATGGAATCAAAGAAACTGGAAAGCACCAGGGCTTAAAGGAAGAACTAGAGGAGATGTTAAAAGTAAAGGCCAAAATGGTCCCAGTAGTGGTAGGAGTACCCAGGGTTGTAACTTCTAAGCTCGGAGAGTGGTTCCAACAGACCCCAAGAAAACATCAGAACTCTTGGTCCAGAAGACTGTTAGGAACAGGTAAGATACTGTGAAGAATCTTCAAACACCCAGGCCTCTGATTGAGGACCCAAGATTGAAAAAAACACATACCACCCATATGAGAAGAGAATTTATATCATTCTCTCTCTTTTTCTCTCTCCCCCCTCCCCTATCTATCATCATCTTCATCTCATTAGGTGTCTTTCTGAGTATCTAATTACTATATTACTAACCATTAATTCTTTAGACAGCAAAACCTATTTATTTACAGATTTATAGATGTTATACTGTTGATTTTGGCACATTGCCATTAATAAGAGTTCATTTAAAAATTCAGCTAATTTAGTTTCTATGAAATGAATGTTAAATGCTTTTAAATGGTGGTTTTTGAGAGGTGATAACTTTAATTTGCCCCTTCACTAGTTTCAGAGCCTACAAGATTTTGGTTCTTACATAATTTTGATCTGTAAATAACTTCATAAAAGTTAAAGCATGCATTCAAACCTATAGAAAGAATCAGTGTTTAACCTGTTATGCATAGATACTGTCATAAATACAAAGTTTTACTTTGACCCCTACTTATATTTAGCATGGTATTTAGCATGGTATAATTCACTGCTACAATAATTGTGCAGTTATGCAATGCAGACCATAAAGGAAGCACAATCAGAAGAGTTAATTCAATTTTATTGTAAGGTTATATTAACAAAATTTGCAAGTCTAAAAACAGATCCCCCCTGGTCTTCATTAAAAACTAAGAAATTAGGGAAAGTCCCCTCTGACCAACTTGTCCCACCCACACCCGATTTTGGAATAAGTTGTCCTTTATTGACCCTTCCCTTGACTGCATTTCTTGTCTCCATCTCCCAAGGTCATCCCCTCGTCCCATTATATCTACTCATGAAGGACTAATATTCTAAACTCCATCTCTTGCTCTTCATTATTTGCTTGAATAAAAAAATTCATTCTTAGAACTTCTTCAGATTAAGCTCTGGTTCTAATAAATTTTGTCACCAGAAACTATAATTCCAAGTCTTGTATTTTATGAAAATAAATGAATTAGAAGATGTTTTAGAGAGGAAATGTGGTTCTCTGAATTTCCTCACAAAAATATATTTGTTTCAGTCTTTTTTGAATTGTTTAGATGATGTAAACTAAATTTCACAAGGTTGTAGAAGCATGACGGAACCACTTCTTTATGTATGTTAGGAACTTCCTTTTATACTGTAAAAGATTTAACTATGGGTTCAATCTTGTAGGCTCATAATATGCAAACACATTCTCCTTTTAATTTGTATTCACAGCATACACAGTCAAACTTTTCACGAGCTGTTACCAGATATGCACGGAATATATATTAAGAACAGTGCATGATATGTAACTAAAACCATGATGTATAATGAATCTATCATGTACAAAATAATAATATGCTATATTAATTCAGGATATAGATGAATTATTATAGATGAATGGTTTAAGTATAATATAATCTACATCTTACCTGAATCTTTATGTTTTCTTTTTCTGATAGGAGTAATTTTTTTCTCCCAAATAATTCATGGTCAGTCATTGTATAATTTAGGGCTTAATATGTACTTGGGAAAGAATAAATGGTCAATTATTTAATCTATATAAAGCCCATGTCACACTGAACCAAAGGATGCAAAGAGGATGTAAAATGGACAAAAAACCTTGCCATCCGTACGAAAACGCGATGTACTCACTGCCTCCATTTTGCTTCCTCTCTATCCGTCCAGCATCCGTTTATTGAGGTTTCATCCGCTATGAAAGTTTTGGGCTGCCCAAAACTTTTGTGCGGAAAATGTATCCAGTTCATCCGTTCTGCATCCGCTACGCATCCGCTACACATCCGCTATATCCGCTTGCCGTCCGCTGTGCATCCGCGCAACTCGCATCTGCCCGGACGCAGGGAGGAAGCAGAACGGACACAGAACAGATGCAGAATGGATGCAGAACGGATGCAGCACAGAAACAAAGCATTTAAAGCGGAAAAAAAGTTCGCAGAGGGGACCTATCTCGGATATTAAGGATGTCTAGAGGATGCCTAGAGGATGCCTAGAGGACACCTATATTGCCTATAAAAAGGGGGAGCAACTCGTCTGCATCTCACTTTCAGACCAGCAGCCCACCTGTGCAGAACTCTGCAGCCTTCATCTGACTCTTCCTCTTCTACAGCATCCAGTCATGTCCACCGTGGATCGTACTACAGTCCTTTTGGCAGCCACTATCCTTCTGCAACAGTACAAAGCCATCTACACGTTCTGTGAACTCTACTATGGGAAGAAAAAGAGGCGGCCAAGAAGCATCTGGGTCCAAAAATGGATCGGGAGAAGAGCAGAGGACGGACTGTACAACAAACTGATGGTGGAGCTCAGGAACGAAGACACTCGGGCGTTCCAGAACTTCATGAGGATGCCTCCAGCCATGTTTGATGAAGTTGTGCAGCGCCTGACACCCAGGTTGACCAAGGCAAACACCAACTTCCGGCCCGGCCTGGAACCTGGGCTCAAGGTGGCACTCACTCTGCGCCACCTGGCCTCAGGGACCACCTACAGGAGCATGCAGTACGGCTGGAGGGTGCCACACAACACCATCAGCATTGTGGTCAGAGAAGTGGTGCAGGCCATCATCGAAGAATACAAGGAGGAGCTCCTCCAGTACCCCTCACTGAAGAAGGATGGAAGAAAGTTGCAGAGCAGTGGTATCAGAGGTGGAACTTCCCACACACCGTTGGAGCCATCGATGGCAAGCACGTGGCCTGCAAAGCTCCAGCCAAGTCGGGGTCCACTTATTTCCACTACAAGGGCTTCTTCAGCATCGTCCTCTTCGCCATGGTCGATGCTGACTACAAATTCATGTACATCGATGCTTCAGGCTACGGCTCATCTTCAGATGCCCAGGTATACAACGCCAGTCACCTCAAGGAGGGGCTGGAAGGCAACCTCATCGTGGGCTTCCCAGATCCAGACCCCCTGCCCAACGACACGCAAGATGTGCCCTACTTCATCGTGGGGGATGACGCCTTCTCCCTCAGAACCTACCTCATGAAGCCATACACTTCCAGACTCCTGACCCGTGAAGAGAGGATCTTTGTCAGGCGGAGCTCCATTCAAAATCCAGGAAAGAAATACTTATACTCTTTAGTTTAGAGAAAAGATATCTTTTACTGAAAGTGAAGTGGT
>BLBF01018789.1:0-22094 GCA_015471245.1 Laticauda colubrina
TGCTGCTTAGCCAGGCAGTCTGGCTCGAGCCACAGGGTTTTTTTTTTTAAAAAATATTTTCCCTACAGGAAGCTACCAAAATGGGAAGTGTGCCTCTGCCTGCATAACTAGAGCCTGGAACACAATAAAGCCCACCCACTCACCTCCTGCTGGCAGGCTGGCTAATGGGGAGAGAAGGAGAGCCGGAGAAGGAGAGCTAATCAGAGCCCTCCAAAAGAAGGGGGGTGAAAGAAGGTGCAGTTTGCTGAGGATGGCCTCCATTGCCCCTTTGCCTGGATTCCCTCCTGTGGTCTCCTCAGTGTTCCCCCTCCCCAGTCTATCTTGATTGCAGGCAGAACCACATTGCCTTTTGCAAGCCTGCTGTTGGTAAAGCTGGGTGCAGATGAGGGCTGGCTTTTTGCATAGCTTTGTCCACCTTATTGGGGGTGGGTGGGGGAGAGAATGACTTCCTCCACAGGCCCCTGTCCATTTCCCTCCCAACTGGGGAGGGAGAGAGTGTGAGCAAGCCAAGGCCTTTCCCTCCAGCCTTTGCCCAAAGCCCCTTGCTGCACCAGGAGGTTGAAGGTTGAATTTCTTCACCCCCTCTGACCCACATGTCCTTGGCAATGGGAGTTTCTCTCCACCCCTTTTCCAGCTACTAGATCAGGGGACCAACCTAGCTTTGCTGCCCATTGCATTGCAAATAGGAATCTAAAAGCCGAGAAAGAAAGGGAAGTTCCTGCACAGTAAGGTCGCTGCTACCGCCCACCAGCTCTGGGGGCCTCATGTAGCGGCTGCAGCGGCACTTTGCACAGGCGTCCCTTGGACCACTTATTTCTGTCTTTCTCTTTTCTCTTTCTTGTCCTTCTCCCTTCCTCTCTCATTCCCTCTTTTTCTCTCTTTCCCTCTTTTTCTCTCTTTCTGTCAAAGCCACAGCTGGCCAAGCGCTCTTTGCTATTTTCATTTCTTCTTTTTGAAATCAAGACTGGCTGAACAAGGATTACCAGCCACACTGGAAGCATCCATTTGGGTGACCCTTCACCTCCTCCTTCTCCTCCTTGGGTGTGCACGCCATCCTCCTGGCCCCGCCATGGCTGCTGTCGTGAGAGGAGGGGGTGGGGAGGGGGAGATGAGTCACCCAAAGAGACGCTTCCAGAGTGGCTGGCTATCCTTGTTCAGCCAGACTGGATTCCAAAAAGAAGAAATGAAATTAGCAAAGAGCACCAAGGAAAGCCCAGCCGTGGCTTTAAGGGACACACACACAAACACACACACACACACACACACACACACAGAGTGGGGGAGAAAGAGGGGAAGATAGGGACCCAGGAGCTTCGCTGTCCCCTCCTGTCACCCTTACCTTCTCAGGCAAGCGAGGGAGGGGAGGGGGAGGGGCAGGAGGACCAGCTGCTTCAGGCAAGGTGAAGAGGCATCGATCAAGCACGGGAGAGTAGAAGCCTGGGAACGGCGGCTCCCGGCTCAGCCAGTCCAAGAAGCTGCTGCAGGTATATCAGGACAAAGGTGGCAAGAAGCCCCTGCTGGCTGGCTGGGCTGGGCTGGACTAGAAGAGACACATCAGCCAGGAGAAGGAAGAAAACATGCTCTGGGAGGGCAGGCAGGCAGGCAGATGTCCCGAGGCTGTTGCACATGCACACTGCATGTGCAGCAGCCCTGGGACATCTGCCCGAGCTGCACCATGGCCACTACATGTTAGGGAAAGCTAGGAGAGTGACCGGGACAAGCGGGCAACTGGGCAACCTGGTTCAGGGATGTGGTCAGCCAGGAGTCATCACCAGTTCTGTGACCCATGCCAAATCACCACTACTGGTTCTTCCGAATAGGTGTGAACTGGTTGAATACCACCTCTGGACACTCCCAATTTTGACTATTTGTTGTCTGTTTGACAGGAATGCTTCTATCCAGTTATGCAGGTATCCAGAGATACTGTAGTTTTAGTTTTAGGATTAGTTTATCTTGTACCACTGAATTAAAGGCTTTAAAGAAGTCTATGCTTTGCCCTGATTGAGTTGTGTAGTCTATATGTTTTTGCAGTGTAAGAGTTGCAGATTACAAGATAGCTTTTTTCTGAAACCAAGTTGTTTCTTAGAGAGTAGGATTTTTGTCTCTAAATGGAGGATGGATTGGTTAATAATTGATTCCATGATTTTATACGTGATGTAGCATAAAGAGATTGGTCTGTAATTTTCAACAAGGCTGGGGTCTTCCTTTTTGAAGATGGGGATGACTGTGGCTTGTGAGCATAGGTTTGGCAAGGAGCTGGTCCTGAAAGATTTTTCAAAGATTATGCTTAGAGGTTTGGCTGTAGCAGTAGATAGCTTTTTTTAAGAAGTAGGCACATATTCCATCTGGTCCAATAAATAGAGATGGTTTTAGATTGCATAGTGCTTTTTCAACATTGTCTTCTGTAAAAGCGATATTTATTAGATCATTGTAGTTGTCTGTAGTTTGACTAGGAAATACTAGGCATGATCCATTGCTGTTTACAAATACTTAGCCAAAGAATGTGTTGAAGAGGTTGGCTTTAATGATGTCATCATTGCAGTCTTAAGCCCATGTCACACTGCACCAACGGATGCAAAGAGGATGTAAAATGGACAAAAAAGCTTGCCATCCTTTGGAAAACGTAATGCATCCGTTGTGTACTCTCTTTGTACGTCTTTCATACACTAAATCCATCAAACTTCCGTCTACTGCTATTTCATCTGCTCAAAAAGTTTTGAGCTGCACAAAACTTTCTGAACGGATGAACTTTCCGCCGCGTATGATCTACATCCGCGACACATACGGGCAACAAACAAATGTTCTACGTCTGTTGTCATCCGTTACACGTCCGATGTATCCTCTCGGCATACTCTGGCCATCCGCACAACTCACATCCGCTGCAGCTGAAAATGGAAAGAGGGAGGAAGCGAAAGGTATGCGGAACGTCCAACACAGCGTTAGTAGCACGGACATAGAAAGGATGAAAGTGGATGCAGCTCGGATATAAAGCATTAAAATGGACAAAACATTCATATATAGGACGTATCTCGGATATTTAGGATGTCTGGAGGATGTCTAGAGTATGTGGAAGGACACTTAGCAGAAAACCGTCATTTCCTATAAAAAGGGGGAGGAAATCACCTGGATCTCACTATCAGTCCAGCAGTCCTGGTGTGCAGACCTCTTCAGCCTTGCTCTTGCTCTTCCACATCATCCATTGATCTCCACCATGGATCATCGCACACTCCTTTTGGTAGCCGCCATCATTCAACACCAGAACCAAGCCCTCTTCAGACAGTTTCACCTTTTCTATGCAAGGAGAAGGAGACGTCCAAGAGCTGTCTGGGTCTGAAGATGGATCAGGAGAAGAGTGGAGTTTGGACTCTATGACAAGCTGATGGTGGAGCTGAGGAATGAAGACACTTGTGCATTCCAGCACTTCATGAGGATGCCGCCAGCCATGTTTGACGAATTAGCCAAGCACCAACTTCCATCCCACCTGGACCCTGGACTGAAGGTGACACTGACTCTGCGCCACCTGGCCTCTGGGACCACATACAGAAACATGCAGTATGCCTGGAGGGTGTCACACAACACCATCAGCATTGTGGTCAGAGAAGTGGTGCAGGCCATCATCGAAGAATACAAGGAGGAGCTCCTCCAGTGTCCCACCACTGAAGAAGGCTGGAGGAAAGTTGCAGAGCAGTGGTATCAGAGGTGGAACTTTCCCCACACTGTTGGAGCCATAGATGGCAAGCACGTGGCCTACAAATCTCCAGCCAAATCAGGGTCCAATTATTTCAACTACAAGGGCTTCTTCAGCATCATCCTCTTTGCCATGGTCGATGCTGACTACAAGTTCATGTACATCGATGCTTTAGGCAACGGGTCAGCTTCAGATGCCCAGATATACAACACCAGTGACCTCAAGGGTGGGCTGGAACGCAACCTCATCATGGGTTTCCCAGATCCAGACCCCCTATGCAATGACACACAAGATGTGCCCTACTTCATCATGGGTGATGACGCCTTCTCCCTCACAACCTACCTCATGAAGCCCTACACTTCCAGATACCTCATCTGTGAAGAGAGGATCTTCAACTACAGGCTGTCCAGGGCAAGACGGGTGGTGGAGAACACCTTTGGCATCCTGGCCAACAGGTTCTAGGTACTTCTCACCACCATGCAGCATCGCCCACAGACTGTGAGAAGCATTGTGGAAGCTTGCTGCATCCTGCACAATCTCATGCACACCCGCTACCCAGTGTTGCAGAACAGGCTTGTGGACCGCCAACAAGGCAATGGGCACATGGAGCCTGGTGAATGGAAGCAAGGAAAAAAACTGATCGACACTGTGGATGTGCCAGGCCCCAACAGAGCTTCACATGAAGGGAAGAAGCAGCGCATCCTCCTGAAACACTGGTGCAACTCCCCAGCTGGAGCAGTGGAGTGGCAAGACAGGATGGTAGATGCTTAATGGATGCTTCCTTCAGCCTGTCTCATCACACTGATGACATTTTGCCATGTATGTTGAGTGGCCTTACAATGAACAGGGCATAAAGGAAGAGTTTTGTTTATGTTGAAATGTGTTGATCAATGATTAAATTGTTATTGATAATAAAGGGCCATATGTGTGGCAGCTGGGAGGGTGGACCATACAGTCCCACTATGGTTGCACTGGAGATTTATCTATCCCATAGCTATCCTTACCCATCCCACAGCTCTCCTTATCGCACAGCTATCCTTACCCATCCCACAGCTATCATTACCCATCCCACAGCTGTCCATCCCACAGCTATCCTTACCCATCCCACAGCTATCCATCCCACAGCTATCCTTACCAATCCCACAAGCATGCAAAGGCTTAACCCTTTTTTCAAAGTTTTCACCAACACTTTATTAAGTAAAAAAAAATGAACCAAGTGTGTGAAGCAAAGACAACCTTTATTAATAACAAACTGTATGACTTTATTAAAAAGCAAAGTGAACCAAGTAAAGTGTCTTAAGCAAAGATAAAGTGAACAGGTAACAACTCAGTCTCTAGCACTCTTCTCAGTCACTCTGAGGCGTGGCCATGGTCTCAGATGTAAAGGGGCCAGGGACTATGCAGGTGGCTGTTGCTGGAGTGTTGGTCTGAGGCAACATTGGAGTGCCTGGCCCCGAGAGTACAACAGGAGATGGTGTGTGCAGGAAGCTCTCAGAGAGCTGACTCAGTCCCGTGAGGTTGAGAGGCCCTTCCTCAAAGACCTGGGATGTGAGGCCCAAGACTGATGACAGATGTTGTCAGGGAGGGCTTGGCTGTGGGGTGGAGGAAGGAGGAGTGTAGTGGGGCTGCCTGGTCTGCAGCTGGATCAGCTGAGGTGTCTGTGGCATCTGTGGCATCCAAGGAACCTGGGTGTGGACTGGGAAGGGCTGCATCTGCTGTGGGAAGTCCTGGTAGTGGTAGGCTTGGTAGGCGAGGGACTGCTGAAATCCGTGGAAGGGCTGTGACATCGCCTGGGGTGGAGGAGAAGACCTGGAGTGGGTAGGAGCAGGTTCAGCTGGGCCTGGAGGGTGGTGCAGAAGAGCTGTGATCCTCTCCTTCATTGCCTGGTACTGGGCCTTGGGCATTTCCATGAAGGTCTGGCTCACGTACGTGATGAAGGGTTTGCGGTTGGAGGATGGTATGTCGAAGTGGACCAGGTGGGAGAGGAGATCTGTGCTGGCTTTGATTGTGTCCCTGATCTCCAAGAGGACAGTGTGGCTCTGTCCCTCCGGTCTGCCTCTCTGCCTGCTTTCTGTGGAGGTGGAGCTGGGTGTGGGTGTGGGTTGGTCTCTGGTGGCTGCTTCTTCTTAATCCATCTGAGACAGGGAATCCTCCACGTCCTCTGGCATGGGGAGTGCAGCTGTCAGGCGGGGTCTCTGTCGTGGGGCCCTCCAAATACACCTGCCTGGACAAGGTAGCTGTCTCCTGGCTGGAAGAGTAGTGGCTCTCTGTGGGCTGTCTGAGGGAGAGAGTTGACAGAAGGGCTACTCCTCAGTGGTGGATCTCACCCTCCAGGAAGCTGCTCCTGGCCATGACATAGGTCTCCCAGTAAGTGAGCTTGACAGCGGCCTGCCCAGATTTCCTCAGGTGCAGCTTGCCATACCAGGTGTGCATATGCTTGCACCACCCCAGGAGTACATCTGAAGTGTAGCCCAGGCTCTCCACCTTCTCTCTCCACGCTGCCTGCTTCCACTTGGTGTTGCAATAGAGCCTGTGGCCCTTCCTCCACAGGTACTCGTTCTCCCTCAGCCATTCCAGCACCTCCTCCTCATGGTCTTCGGAAATGGAGTACTGTTTCCTCTCCCCCTCTCCTTGCCTTGCCTCTTCCTCCCTCTGGCAGGGGCTTCAGGGCCTTCAGCAGCAGGGCTTTGAGGGCCTTGTGGTTGGTCCATCACAGCAGCAGCAGCAGGAGAAGCACCAGTAGCATCAGCAGCACCAGCAGGAGAAGCACCAGCAGCACCAGCAGTAGAAGCACCAGCAGCAGCAACACCAGGAGCACCACCACCAGCAGCAGCAGAAGCACCATCACCAGCAGCAGAAACACCAGCAGCTTTAGAGTCAGCACCAGGGGTGGGATGGTGGTTCTGTCCTTCTTGCCAGGGCTGGAAGGAGTAGGCACAGGCTTCCTCTTCTTCCCCATGTTCTCTCAAGATGTCTCTGGCAGCAGGTCTTTCCTTTGAATGGTGACTGCTTGCAACCTGCCTCCTTTTATATCCGTGGAGCTTACGCAATTCATCCTCCCCACATGCGCAGTGAACGCTTTGCATCCTCTACGCATCCGCTATGCATCCTATAGGCATCCGTGATGCATCCGCGTCATCCACTATGAATCTGCTACGAATCCGCTATGCATCCGCTCCTTCCGCTACGCGTCCGCTTCGCTGTTCTCCCCCAGAAGCCCTGTGGATGTGTCATCTGCTTCCATCCACTTCCATGTGCTTGGCTTCCTACAAACATCCGCTTTACATTCCCGCTACATCTTCCCCACGTCTGTTCCTTTCCGTTGTTGTCCGCTCTGTTTATGCAAATTTGGGGTACTTTTGAAAGTGGATAACAACGGATGGAAAATTTGCTCATCCGCTGTGTCCTTTTTACATACGTTTTGCATCCGTTGGCCAGTGTGACCTAGCCTTTAACTATTAGGTCCTTTCAGGGGTGGGATGGACCTTGAGTCTTTTAGTTTGTTGTTTACAAAATTGTAGAAAGCGCAGGTGGAATTGGTGTGTGGAAGGTTTTCCTCTTGTTTTATGTGATAATTGGTGCATTCAGTCTTTTTCTGGTGGCATAAATTTTTGTATCAGCTTTTGAAGTTGGTAAAATGACCAGATTTGTTTTTCCGCCAAAGTGATTTCTTTTTGGATTGAAGCTTCCTTATTGTTATGGGTAATTTGTTTTCTCTGGTTTGGGGAGTTGTTTTTGGTACATATAATTTGATGACTCTTTTGACTTCAAGTAAAAATATGTTGTAATGGTCTTCAACAGTATTGCATCCAGTGAATAGAAATTGCCAATCAAGAGATGAGAGATCATTGTCTATAAGATCATAGTTGCCTTTTTTGAAATTATAATTGAGGATCTCATTGTTATGATGATTTTTGAGTGGATGTATGTTGAGACAAAAGTCAATCATGTTGTGGTCACTGTTGGAAAAGGGTTCTTTATTTTGTATTCTGTAAATTGAATTCAAACTATTGCAGAAGATGAGATTGAGGCAGTTGTTAAGCCTAGTATTGTTGGTTACTAGTTATTCCAGTCCCAAATTTGTAACAGCATTGTAGAAGGTAGCAGTTTTGTATGGGTTCAGTTTTACATTCATATAGGGTCCAGTTAATATGAGGTAGATTGAAGTCACCAGGAAAGATAAAAGCATGTGGGCATGATGTTGCCCATATTAGTAGTGAATTTAATTTTTTTACATGTTAAATGTCATAATCAGGAGCTCTGTAACATAATAAGAATCAAAATATGATATTTAAGGACAGTTCACAGACGATGGTCTTAGAAAGACCAAGCTCCTGGGTAACTTGAATGTTTTTTAGATGTAGGCACTTTTTATAGAAGATGGCAACACCACCACTCTACGGATTTTGTGATCTGATTGGTAAAAATGATAGTCTCTTACTGTGGTAATAGAATCAAGGAGAGATGCATTCATCCATGTTTCACAGACAAATATGATGTTGAATTTACCCATATTTAGTAAGAGGAGAAATTCAGGTATTTTATTTACAAGGCTTCTTGCATTGTGTAGTTTGCATTTAAGGCCAGTTGTAGTTAAAATTGAGGTAGTTAGGGGCGTATGTGCTTACTTTTGAGTGATGGTGGATGGGATGAGGTAAGGTTAGATGCGGAGTTGTGATTTGTGTGACTTACTTTTGATACAATCAGCACAGTAGTCAATGTACAGGTCCTTCTCTCCATTGTCTAGACCAGTGGTGCCCAAAGTGGGTGGGACCACCCCCTGAAGGGTGATGAGATGCCTTAGGGGGGCACTAAGAGGCAAGGGGGCCAGCAGGGAGGTGCTAAGAGGTGGTAGGGGGGCGTTTCACCACCCCCTGCCACCTCTTAGCATCCCCGAGGGGGCTGGCAGAGGGACGCTAAGAGGCAGCAGGGGGTGGCAGACACAGTGGCATGTAACATGCCACCGCTTCCGCATTGGAGGCACTGGCTCCAGAGCATTACTACAGTCAATGGGTGAACCTGCAGGGCTGGCCGGCACCTTGAACGCCCCCCTGCTGCCTCTTAGTACCCCTCTGCCAGTCCCCTTGGGGATTCTAAGAGGTGGCAGGGGCGCATTTGAGGTGCAGGCCCTGCAGGTTCACCCCATTGACTGTTGTACCGCACTGGAACTGGCACCTCGAATGCAGCAGCACGTTGGGAAAAGCCGCCACCACTCCTTTCCCAAAGTGCCACCGCTGTCATATTCTGTCTGTCCATCTGTCCGTCCGTCCATCCATCCATTTTGTAGATGAAACATGGTCAAGACTATCAGGAATCTCTCACAGTTTGTTGAGGCTTTAAATAGGATCCATTGGACCAGATCTCCTCCCTAAAAATTACTTTTCCCCAATGTATTACAGTGCCAATTCTAAAGAAGGCAAAACCAGAATGTACTGGTAAATTACAAGGAATATATATATAAGAGGCTTACTGAATAGTCATAAGACCTTAAAATTACATAACATAAATATATAACAAGACAAAATACAGATAAGTTAGATATATAAGAATACAGTAATAAAAACATATGTGGAAAAGCAGGGAGTCAAAAATCGGATAATAGATCACCCTTGCAGGATACAACAATTTGTTCAATATATTGGGTTTTTAGGACTGCTGCCTTGATTATAACTTAGCAGTCCTATGGATGATGTGTACATTAGAGGCCTGGAGGAAATATAACAATCTATGGTTTGATTCCCAATGGGCTGTTCTTTCCAGTACAAATGATAAATATTTAAGCCTATTGGGGGCATATATTTGGCAGTTGAACAAGATGTGGGAAATATCTTCAATGGCAGATGAACCACATTAGCAGGTTTTCTCGTGGTATGGAACATGGTGGAAGCGCCCACGTTTGGACATGGAATCCAGTATCTCAAATCTGGCTCTGGTATAAGCTCTTCTCTGTAATTGTGGCATTCCCATTGAAAGGTATTTTTCAGGTTGGAAGATGTTTTTATTCTTAGCCAACCATCTTATAGATCTGTTTTTTGCTCATAATTCCATATCAGTCTGGGCACTAATATCCAAGACTCTCTGTTTAAAAATTTCCCTTGCCTGGGAAACCCTTGTCAATAAAAATTGGGAAGAAAACCCATGTCTTAAGATGGCTCTGTGGAGTTGACTGGCCTAGGAGTTAAATTGGAACTTATTCAGTTAGGCATAGTTTGGGAAGTCTATTCAAATCCATTGATTGTATATTTAGCCAGTATGTAAATATTTTAATTATTAAGTGGCTACGTAAGGAGTGGATACCCAATTCCACTCTGACTGCTGAAGCAGAAGTGTTCTTATCAGTCCCCAATAAATGTCTTAAAAAGTGGGTCTATGTTTGTTCAAGTGGGGAGGCTTTTTTTAAACCCCACAGTTCTGTACCATATGTCAGCATTGGAACTATTTTTGCCCTAAATACTTTCAACATAGGGGTCAAAGTGCCTAGGTAATTATGGTTAAATAATTTATATAATCTTTTGGTGCTTATCTTAGCTCTTAATGCACTACTTTTAAACTGATTAGACCAAGATCCTGTATTAGTAAAGACCACTCCTAAGTAAGTGTAAGAATTTACTGTTCAATTGACTCCCCATTAATCTGCCAGTTATATTTCCTACTTTTTGTGCTGAAAGCCAACACTTTGGATTTGCTTTAATTAATATTTAAGAAATTCAAAGTACAATAGGTATTCAGCTTATGCAACAGTCTCCTCAGGCCTATTTGTGAATGAGCCATTAATACCATTTCATCGGCATATAAAAGGGTATTAATAAATTTATCAAGAATCTTTAGCATATGCAAATCTACTGCATGGAGGTATCCTGGTAAATCATTGACATAGAGATTGAAAAGCATTGGGGCTAAAATGCAGCCCTGTCTTATACCAGTATTGGTAGGTATGCTCTTAGACAGGGCTCCATTTACGCCAGTACAGATTTTCACATAGGTGTTTGAGTAAAGGGCCTTAACCAGATAAAGGAGTCTGGGCTGCATGTTCAGGTCCGCCAGTTTCCTCCACAAGATATTTCTGTTTAACAAATCGAAAGCTGCACTTAAATCAATAAATGCAGTGAATAATTTCTTACCCATTTTTAAATACCTTGTTACCAAATGATATTATGTGAAACAATTATCTATGGTAGATCGTTCTGGTCTAAAACCTGCCTGTTCCTCTGCCAAAAGATTATTCTCCATAACCCAGATTTCAATTTTTCTCAACAAATGCTTTGCATACATTTTAGCAACAATTCCAGTTAGGCTTATTGATCTGTAATTATTTGGATTGCCTCTGTCTCCTTTTTTATGTAAGGGAACAATAATGGCCACTTCCCAACCCACAGGTATGAGGCCAGTATTGTTTATAAAGGTAAATAGCCCTGCTAACAAAGGTGCCCACCAGTCCATATAAGTCTTAAATAATTCCAGGGGCAAAAAAATCTTCAACAAGTGCCTTATTAGCTTTTAATGATTGAATAATGAATTTAATTTCTGAAACAGAAACAGGGGGCTAGATAGGGAGATTTTCTAAAGTTAATAAATCATTGCTTTGGGTATGCATAGAGTCCTGATTGGGTTTAAAAAGATTAGAACAAAAATTCTACCAGGTTGAAGTAGGAATGGGGATATCAAAATAAAATTTACATTCCTTCAATATACCTGAAACAGCATTCCAAAAGAAAGCTGAATTTGACCCTTTTGCCCAAATTTCCAAGTCCGACCATAATTTAGTTCTAAAGGAAGCCTTCTTTGATGCGATCAGTTTCTTATAATCACGCCTAATTTTCTACATGTTGCTATAGTTTTTTGAGGTGGAACATTGCTGAACCCTATGCATTGAGGCTTTCAAATATTTTCTACTGTGCGAACAGTCAGAACCAAACCAGCTAACTCCAACTTGTTGGCAGTTTCTTATTGGAAGTTTGACAGTAAGAAATGTCTTCAATTAATGACATAGATCGTCATAATGGGCCATAATATTATCTGAGCCTGAAGATGAATGAGAAATTAAGCTTCTCCAGATCTGAGGTTGTGCAGAATCCAAAACAATGGATAATGCCGCAGTATCAAGTTTGGCCCATTTGAGTTTTCTATCCTGTCTCACTTCCAGGTTTGCAAAAAACCTTTTGCCACAAGATGAGTTTCTCCGTATATCTGAACTGCCTTGAAATAAAACTAAAATTGGTTGGTGATCACTACCTTCCCACATGTGGACTTGTACATCTGCAAACTGCTCAAGCTTATCTCTTGAAATATAATCTAAAACACAACTGGAGTTACTTGAGTAATAAGTAAAAGGATATATAAAACTGTAGTCCTTACAATATAGAAATTACAGTTATAAATCATAGAAACCAATTGTGTACCTGCAATATTTCTTTTGTAATCACTGGAATGCCAGAGAGGAATAGATAGTAAATAATCCTCGGGAATAACACCAGAATCAACAAAGTTATGTAAAGATGCCCCTACCCTGGCATTAAAATCTCCTGCCAAAACTATTGTAACGTTAGGATGTTGGACATTTAATTTTATAACTGTCTCTTTCAAATTTGCCCAGATATTACAGATATTAGGTGTATAATAAGGAGAGGAGCTAGGAGGATATACCAAAACCGAGCTTCTGGGCTTGCCAGCCCAACTCTGCTTTGGCTAAAATTGACAAGCCTCCAGAGGCCCTTCCTTTAGTCTTAGATTTCACTGCAGGAATAGACCACAAATCAAAGCCAGGCAGATGGATCTGTTCTTCATCCATGGTCAGCCAGGTCTCATGAAGGGCTGTAAGATCAAAGTTTGTCAGGAAATCCTCCAAGTCACCACCCATGGCTCTGGCTTTCCAGCCAGCAATATTCCAGGACAATAGGTGAAAATAATCTACTTGCTTGTCATTTGTCATTATAGGGAGGGAATTAATGTGAGCATTGGGAAGGACACTAACATTTTCCACTCATTCCACAGGAGTAATATTATCCAAGATTCCCTCAGTGTCAAAAAAGATGCACTGGTTTGTTAGGTGTTTGCCTTCACTACTGCCAAATTGGTAAACAGACTCCAAATGCTTCTGAGGGCCAACAACCTGATGGAAAGGTATCATTGTAGGTTGGCCCAGTGGGATAGTGTCCAAGATCAAAGGGAATAGCAATGAGCAGGTGGGAACCTCCTTATGACGCAGTTCAACACCTACTCCAAGGTCATCTTCTATTTGTTGTTCCACAAGAATTGAGCAACCATCCCTTTCTTCTCGCCTGTACACCTCTTTTACAGAGTTATTATTTGCAGCATCTATATGAAGAGGAATTTTATCAGAATTCTCAGCAAGAGCATTAATAACATCTGCAACCAGGATAGCAAATTCTATGGGAGGTTTTGCAGCTTTACGTGTGACTTCTAAAAGATCCTTCAGGTCGTCTAATCTTTTAATGATGCCTGCTTGTTCTAGCTCTGGCAAAGTACAAAAAGAATTAATCAGACTTGACTCCAGTATCTCAGTATGCTGCCGGCTAGGAGGTTGATTTTTCAAGTTGTCACTTCTCAAGGGTGCGGGAAAGATAACATCCTTTGAGTTAACAGCTTTAAAATCGTTGCAATTAGGCTTGCGGAGAGCAGTGCTGTTCTTGCCAATATGAGTTATTAAAGAACTAATAACCTCCTTAGTAAACACACAAGTAGGAAAAATTCCAAATTCACTGAGGAAGGAATTTATTTTAAACAGCATACTGGCTATAGTGGATTGTTTAAGTCAACAAAATATGTTTAAAAGACCCTCTGGAGGGAAGCCATTCCACCCTCTGCAAATCCACCAGCTGCCTTTCACAGTGAAAAAGCTGGCTAGGGAAAGAATAACCACATTTCTACATCCCCACTTCCCTTTATTCGTTTGGTTATTTAAAATTTGTAAGGTAATCTGATGCCGCTGTCAATAACAGTTAAAACTTGTGTGCTTTTTATCTGAGACTTCTTGGGAGAGAGAACTTTGCTTAACGTGCACCTCTAGGTGAGGGAGTAGATCACATGACAAGTTTTTTTATACTTTTAATGAAACCCAAGTTAGCATCCATCTTTGAATCAGCAAACTTAACAGTTGACTCTTTTAATGAGTCCACTTCATTGTTGACCTCAGTTAAAAGCTCAAAAGTAGTCAGCATACTGTCTGTGCCGTCAGTATGCATTGCCTAGATATAAAATCAAAAAAGTTTTTATTTTGTAATTCCCCATACTCTTGTTGCAACAAACCCTCAGCGGCAACACCAACAGCTGATGTTTGAAAGAGGGAAGACTCCCCTGGTAAAGAAGCAGAAAAGTCCGGAGGCTGTGAGCTCTCTACTTCAGCTCGTAAGTCCCATTCTAGTGGATCATATCTGTTAGAAAGGGTAATAAGTGAGGATGATAATTTATTATTTATGACCATTGACTGAATATCATTTAAAGTCATCCATTTTAAGTTGTTTGGTAGGGTTGCATACGGACTGTGTAGCTGAAAGAGGATGCTCCCTCTTCCGTTTCCTGTTGCTCATGGTGGGCCCGTCCTCCCACCGAACGAGCCCCAGTCTCCTTGACAATGTATAGGATGACTCTGTTATGAGATGATGCACATCAACGGTTTGTATCTTTCTTGATGGTAACTCGATTAGATAAATCCTGAAGGTCACCAGGATGAAAAAGCTGAGCTTCTTTTAATCCCAGGTTTTCACAAGCTTTCAAAAAGACATTGATATTATCCTTCCAGGGACTCACCCAGCTCGGCTTCTCGAGGCACACCAGCTCCTCATCAAATTACAAGGATTACACACACACACACACACACTCCCTTCTAATCCTGCTGGATAGGTGATTCGACTAGAATAGATATCTCATTATCTTTCTCCTCCCTCCCTCCCTCCTTCTTTATTTCTCTTTTTTTCTGTCCCTTCCATCCCCCTTCTTTGTCCGTCCCTTTTTCTTTCTTTCCCTTTTCTTTTTATTTTCTTCTTCTCTTTCTCTCTCTCTTTCTTTTCTCTCTCTCTTTCCCTCTCTCAGGCTCACCCCGTTAGTTCAGAGATCTCCAAACTTTTGGACCTCAGGGACCACCAAATTCACAATTTTAAATCCCGGAGACCACTAATATGAATTTTGACTGATGGTGGCTTTCTGGCGTTGGTGGAAGAGAGAGAGCAAGAGATCTAATCCAACCTCTCTCTCTCCCTCTCTCTCACACACACAGGCAGGGGTGGGATTTACACCCCTGATCTAAAGCTGTCAAAACTCCAAAAACAAGTCAAGTAGCTCTGGGGAGGCAAATCATAAATTAGAACACTTGCTAAACAACCGGCCATTAAGTGAGGACCACTTGTATTTGGTTTGCCAGTCATCAGTCCATGCTCACCCAGTCACATGATCAGCAAGCCACCCCCACCCAGTCACATGAACAGCAAGCCACACCCTCAAAATAGGCCATGCCCACAGAAATTTGAATCCCACCCCTGGGTGTGGGGCACCGAGGATGAGTTTGTAGCACCAAAGGGGCGGTGGACTTAAAAAGTTTGGGAACCACTGGTCAAGATGTTTTTTGAGTTCTGTGCAGAGTTCACAAGAGCGGATTCTTTGCAGTTTGGATAAGTCTTCTCTTGAGCAAAGTTTGTTCGGATTGGTTTTTACAATGGCATTTATTGTATGAATGAATATACGTTTGTTGGACTCATTTTTGCAAACAACTCTACAAACTCTTGGGGCCACCGAGCTATCATTGTATTTGAATTCAGGGCCCTCTCTGGTTATTTCAGTGATATATTCAGGAGAGATGCTTGTTGTATTTGAGTTGCTTATGATATTGTGAACTTTGGTGATATCATCAGATTCACTGGTATCTTCCAGACCAAATAAGATGGCATTTGGACATATTTGATCACATTCCATGATGTCTCTGATGAGTAAGGGGAATATCATTTGTGAAATTATTTGATGGGATTTTGATTGTTTGTGGCTATGGTTTGGTGGTTATTTTTGAATGTAGTTGTGATTGTAGTTCAGGTAGTAGTTGTGGTAGTGGTTGTTGAGTTGGGATTTGAATTTGAGCTGATAGGTATTCACTTATCTGTTCTGTATTTTTTTCCAAGAGAGATTAGGCTTGCTTGTATAGTTGTTTCAAAACATGTTGGTAAGCATTCTTCTGTTGAGTGAATGAATGATTCTATGCTTTCAGCTCTGTCAGGCAGGGTACTTAGTTTGTTTAGCTTAGGTAAACATGATGGACATAGACAAGGGAATCTATCTGATGTTTTTAGGAGATCAGCTGTGTTTTTATTTAAGTTTAAGCAGGCAAGGTGGGCTTGATTGTCACATAGGTGGCATTTAATGTTATTTTCATTTTCATTGATGGTTTCAAGACATCTGAAGCATGTGCAGGAGTCTGGGAGATAATCTCCTGGGAGATACCAGGAGTCTGGTAAAGATATTATTCTTCTGTTGTTTGGTAGTGGAGGATTTGGAGTTTTTGGCTGGCATGGTCAATGACAATAGTACACTGAACAATTACAATAGCTAATTAATGTGATAGGTAGACAGTTACTTAATGAATGTTGGTAATTAATAAATGTTAATTGATAAGTTAGAGAATGAATCAAAAGTAAGATTGCTAAAAATCAATCAATCAATCGACTAGATAATAAATGATACAGTATTAAATCTCCATCAATTCAATAAATCAATAAATTAGTGGTCATTTAATAATTATCCTAATAAATGATAAATCAGTTATTTTTGGCAAAACATTATCTATCAATAATTGGTCTTGAGGTAATGAAATAATGGAGGTAGTGAAGTATTGGAAGTTTGTAGTGAAAAGTTCCTTTGTTTTTCCTTAAAGCCACATTGTTTGTTTGTTTTTTGTTTTTGTTTTTTTTTAAAGAGGAAGCGTTGCTGCTTGATAGATTTGAATGGAGATGATTTGAATGGAGAAGATTTGAATGGAGAAGATTTGAATGAACTCTCCAATCATCTACTTGGGAGTTTGGAATGGATGAGATTTGGGTGGGGATTAAGTGGAAGTTGTCCAATCAGCTGAGTGGGGATTTAAATGCAGGCTAACTAATCAGCTGTATGATTTAAATGGAGACTGTTTAGGAGATTATTCCTCTCAGATAGGGTCTATCAAGTCCCAGCTCTTTTTTGGATGTTTAGGATCACCCTCTATCAGTTCCATCTCTTTCTCTGCCTTCAGAATCACACTCTCCACCAATCACAGTTCATTCTATGCTGCTCAGAATAGAATCAGTCTCTCTGTAAGTGTCAGAATCACACTCTCATCTAATCACAGCTCGTCCCGGCTCTTAGCACTATCTGTTCTCTGCTATCCACTCTCTGCTCTCTACACAGCTCATCCCGGCTCTTAGCACTATCCGCTCTCCACTATCTGCTCTCTGCACAGAATCACACTATTCATTATCCAACAATCCCAGTCTCATCCATTCAGAATGGTGTCCTATGGAATGGAGTCTTGGGCTCTCAGCTCAGGATGGTGTCCTGGACTCTCCGCTCACTCTTGGGATTGCCAGCAAGTTCTCTGTTCTTGGAACCTTCCGAAACTTTCCGACAGTCCAGGTTGAGGTAGATCATGGCTTCATTGGCCCCAGCCCCCACTCCCTGTTTCCAGCGATGTGGTTGGGCACTCGCCTCGATCGCCATCTTTCCCATTTATTTATTTATTTATTTATTTATTTATTTATTTATTTTGATAGAAACAGTGTGGAATGCAGATTCCTGAACTTCAAAAAGTGCTGTTGATGTTAAATTGTCTTGATGAATTGTGGGACATTGTTTCAGCTGTTTTTGAATAGAACAGGTCTTACAAATGGAAGACCTTAAAGCCTGTTTGCTTTCTGAAGAAAACAAATGCCATTTTAGAAAAAGGCATGAGGAGAAATTCTTGAGGTTGGGAGCCCAAGGAGCAGAGAGAGAAAAGCAACAGGCAAGATGCCTACAAAAACCAGAGAGCCCAGCAAAGATTTTCTACAAAGAAAAAGAATGGCCATGTTTCATCTGTGGTAAGAATCATTTGAAGAAAGACTGTTTGCAAGGGAGAAAAACAACAGATTGACAAGCTGCTGTTGCAAAATTTAGCTATTATAATAGCAGAGACAAATGGTTGAAAGACAGTGAGGCTAGTCAAACAATAATCATTCAAAATTATTTTTCAGAATGGATCCAGTTGGAGGAGATGCAGTAGCTTTATCAAATCGCCAGAAGGCTAAAGTCACAGCAAAAGGCAGTGTGCTGATTCCATGTCTGGAGGAAAAGTTTAGTAACATGTTATGTGTGCCTGAAATGGAGCATAATTTACTAAGTATCTCTAGTCTAGACCAAAAGGGGTTTGTACATGGGAAATGTCTCATAAAAAGGAATGAAACAGGATAATCTTTATGTATTGCAGGGACAAAAGGTTCAATGTGCCCAAACATTCGGAAATGTGGCACAGCATGATTCATGTATTCATCTCTTTCATAGAAAGCTTGGCTATGTCAGCTTCAGAGTTTTGCAAAAGATGCAACAGTTTGGAGGAGGGTTAAACTTAAAGTGGTGTAAGACATGCTTGGACTGTGCAGTATGCAAATTATCAAAGTCCAAGGTATTTCCAGTAAGCAAAAGTAGCACAAGGCAGACAACAAGAACTCTAGAGCTGGTATATGCGGATTTGGTTGGACCAATGCAAGCCAGTTTGGAAGGAAACAAAGTATGCACTAGTCATTGTAGATGACTACAGCAGATTTGGTTTCTGCTATTTAAATAATAAAATAGAGGTGCTACAGAAATTTAAGCAATGAGTAAGCTTTGTGGAAATGAGATATAAATAACAGGTATGTCAGCTGCAAACTGACAGAAGTTCAGAACTCATGTCAGAAAGTTTTCAACAGTGGTTGGGACCGTTAGGAATAAACACAGTTTAATAAACACAAGTTCCAGTGGCACTTCTGTTGAGGACGGCGGAGACCACGATTGTGCATGGCTTCGATCCAGCAGGTTCTGACCAGTTCTAGAGAACTGGTGGCAGAAATTTTCATTAGTTCAGAGAACTGGCCACATCTTCTTGGCTAATATTTAATTATAATATTAATTTTTCTATGTTGTTAGGTGGGATTCAGCCGATTTGGACCAGTTTGGATGAACTGGATGTTAATTTGACATCCAGTTTGGTGGACCAGTAGTTCCAATGACCAGCTGGCCCCGCCCCTCCCAGGAGTTCCCCCGTGCCTCATTCTGGCTCCCAGGTAAGTGCAGGGAGGCCTCCTAGGCCAAAATGTGGTATGGGGTGCATCCCCCCACATCCTGTTTTGCTCTCCTGAGGCTGCAGGGAAGCCTCCTAGGCCCAAAACAGGGTGTGGGATGTGCAGCGCAGCACTAGACACAGCTTCAGAGGATGCTTTGAAACAGCACAGCAATCCAGGGCTGGAAGTGGCCTCAGAGGTCATCTAGTCTAACCTCCTGCTTCAGCAGGAGACCTTATATCATCTTGGTTATTTTGGTGCCTATAACGCAGAGGAGAAATTCCCAGAAAAGGGAAGGAATTTACTAGGCAAGGCTGTCATGCAGAGAAAGGCAGAGATAGTCTTTGACTTGCAAAAACAATTGAGCCCAAAATTTTGGGCTAAGTATGAGCATTGTTGCTAAGTATGAGCATTGTTAAAGTGAGTTTCTGTCTTTTGACCCACCCAGTCACATGACTACATAGCCACGCCCACCCAGTCACATGATCATCAAGCCATGCCCACCAAGCCATGTCCACAGAACTGGTAGTAAAACTCTTTGAATCCCACCACTGATCCAAAGCCCCTCTTTGAGGTGATGGGTGGTTTAGAAATGTGAAATATAAATAAATATATAAATGAATATTGTTGAAGGTGTTTGCCATTTCTCTTTTATTTCCAGCTTACATTATAAACTTGGATCAGCCAAACTTGGCTATATACAATTGTTTTCTCATTATGTATTGTATGACATATAAGAATTCACTGCAATCACATGGGCTGTGATGTTTCAAAAGAACAAAGGAAAATGTTTATTTTATGCAAGCCATGATGTCAAGTCAAAATTCTGCCAAATGCTTCTGAATAGGCATCCCAGCTGATTGGAGTGGCCACAGTATATATGGTGTGCTTATAGATGTCAGAGTCCAAATGGAGAGTTCTTAAAAATGAATTATTCAAGGCATTTTTATTTTCACATAGTCATCTGTTGCCATAAGATCCTTCCTAAGCATGTTCTGCTGGTATGAATCTTCACTGTGGATCACTTTCAAGTTTATGTCCTTGCTCACCCTTTGAAATTTTTCTGACTATGTAACCAAATCATTGTCCAAACCCAATTCATGCCTAACAAGAAGCTGTGTTGCCAATGTTAGGCAAATTGAACATTTCAAGTGTAATTCATGTTATATATGCTGACTTGTCACACCTCAATCGCTAAGCACAAGGTCTTTCCTGAAGACTATGACACCTCAGGAATATTCTTGCATTAAAACAGAAAGATTCACAGCAGTCAAGAAGTCTGCCCAGAAAGTTCATGATCAGTTATTGTTGCAAGGACAATATATTCTGGGGGAGTTAAATCAGGCTGATGACTTTTTAACAGGTCAAACTCCTGATTGCATTTTGTAGCCCAGTTTTTCCTTCTCATTAGTTACAAGAAGCTGTATAGTTTAAAAGTCAGTTAGTTATCTATGAATGAAGATAACCTTGTATTAATCATAATGCTGAAGCTGAGTGCTATCTCAGTTTGACTTATCATCACATTCTACGGTTATAAAAAGGAAGTCAGAACTACCTCTTTAACCTTTGTTACTCTCTACCTTTTCTCAAGACTTAAATGCACCATCATTTTAGATAACAGATATTAAAGAATATGAATAGTTGCCAAAAAAAGAAAAGCAATGTTATGAGCTACACAAGTTTCAGTGTTACCCTTTCCCTGATTGAACACAAGTGGACTTCATATACATATACTTGCATGCAAGAGCATGATTGCGGTGGCTGCTCCACTTTTTTTTTTCAGGTACTAGATACTAGAAGCAAGATTTTATGAAAACAAACTGACCCAGAAAAAAAAACCCACACACATATACAACCAGAACAAATGTCACAGATTTTACTACATAGGGCAGTTCATCATGAGCAATTTGCACCATTCTAAGAACAGCTCATAGCCCAATTAAACTCATAGTAGCTGTTTCAAAGGGCTGAATCAAATTTGCTATGGTTCTGTTCTGGCGTATTTAAAATTGCTGTAAATTTGCACTTTTTGTTTGGCTCCAGAAACTTTGAATTTGTATATGTTCCTACTTGCTGAAATTGTTGGTACACCCAGACTTTTAGCCCCTGTACAAAATGAAAAGTAATTATTACTTACTCTCCTCCCTTCCATTCCAGGGAAGAGAAGAGAGAAGGATTGTTAAATGCAAGGAAATCATCCAGATTTAAGGAAAAATCACATGCCCCCAGAAAGGCAGTAAAAAAAATCACTGCCAAACTTGCATCCTGCCTCTGGGAAATACAACCCAAAGGGACAGTGCCAGGAACCACTAAAATAGTGAAGGAAAACCCCCTCCCCAGATAGAAAAAGAAACCATGAGGCAGGAAAAAATTCAAACACAAAACAAATAATTAAATCACAACAGTTTAAATCCTTTTAAAACTAAAACATAAGCCTTGTCTGCCTCATTAGCAAGTGTAAAAACTTTGAGAAAAGCCTAACTACAAAGGATACAATTTGTGCTAGAATGTAGCAAAAGAGCAAACACAGTAGCTGTTGCTTGTTAAACCAGTTACCAGAACAAATAGACACAGGAGCTAGCCTGATTTCTCAACCCTGCTTCTATTCAGGAACAGATGGGGTGGGTTTCTACCGGTTCTGTCCACCTCTGTAGAACAAGTAGTTCTGAAGAGCAGCAGACATAGAACTGGTTCTATGTCTGCTGATGTTTTTGCCCACCCACCCACCTGGGCTCTTACCTGATCTTTATTTCCTGATTTTTCAACTTCAGCTGCCGAACAAGGCACAGCTGCAGTTTAAAAAGCAGGAAAAGAGGGCTATTTCAAAGGCTGCTTCTCTGCATGCAGCGTGCTGATGACGATTTACAGGCGTGCACGCTTGCAGCGAGCAGGGAAGCACATCATCAATCACCAAACCTCATAAATCCTGAACCGGTAGTTAACCCTGTCATATCCTACCCCTGGGAACAGAGAGTAACTGTTAAGCCTGGGTTCCCCAACCAGGCTTAGGCAGACAAGCTAAACAGAATGTGCAGCGTTAGTCAGATAGGCACACAGATAAATGAGTGAGCTAAGTTTGTATATTTATTAACATACAGCAAAAATAACAGATACGCTTGTGCTATCAATAATATATT
>BLBF01018804.1:0-15399 GCA_015471245.1 Laticauda colubrina
TAGTAATTAAAAAGTAGGTTTATTCAGCGAGTTGCCAACCTCCGGGAATAGGAAAGAATGGACAATACAAAAAATGAAGTGCAGCTATGCAACGTATCTAGTCAGCCTTGGAAAACAGCAGCAACCAAATTACTTTTCGTGTTAAATTTAGATGACTTGATCCCTGGAAACTGCTGGAGAAGTCCCTGTAGTTTTCGTGGGAAAATTTATTCCATATTCGACGTAATTTTGAACAGCTTATTTAGTTTTAAAGTACTGTATTATAATTAATATCTAATGTATGGAAAGCAAGTTCCAAATTCCTATAACTTTCAAGTTGTAATATAAACCATTTTCCAAGTGTCAAGTCCAAATTGGACTTTGTAGGTGTAGGGAGTTGTATTTTCATTACCTGCCTCTTTGGTTAGAGTGCAGTACTGCAGGCTACTTCTGCTGTCTGCATGAAGCTGTATATAAATCTTAAGTGCTGTTGCTATTGTTGTGTTGTGAATCTTTCCCCAATTGGGATAAGATGAGTATGAAAAGAGATCTAGTAAGGCTGTTCTACTTTATAATGCAATTACTGCTTCTTCTGTTGGGCTGCATTCCCTAAACCTAGCTCGGAACACAGAAGCTTACCATACACTTCCATTAAATTCAACATTTAGCTTTTGTACACAAAGTGATCGCTACTACATGGACAAAGGGAAACCACTCCATTTTGCTGCCTTAATGTAGTTTGCAGAGGCAGGAAAACTAAGATATTTGTCCCTGGGTTTGTGGCATCCTCACATTTGCCATTTTGGTTCATGCAGAAAGATTTCTGAGCATAGTGAAAATGATACTACTTTTGTCCCTGCAGTCGGTCATCAGGGTGAATGACCACGGAGGCATTGCAGCAGCCCTAACTTTGAAAAGGGTTTATAAATAGCTTGGAGATGGAGCAGAGGCCTGTTGTAACTTTGAACAGCCATTAAGTGACCAACCATATCTAAAGGAAAACCAGTAGGGATACAGTTTAGGCAAAGATTTAATATTGCAATCCTTCCTTTCCTTACTTGGAAGACAATCTCACAAAATTTGAAAGGGGAACTAAAGTGAGAATAGGACTGTGCTCCCTAATACTGTTACACCGATATATGCTTAACCTCTTCTGCTTACTTGCACCAGGAATATAAGAGGAAAGCTAACTTAACAACTTGTGAGAGTTGTGAAAACTTTTTTAGGGGGTCTTTCAGTTCAGAACTGAAAATATGATAGTTTGAACCCTTGCAGAAGTTGTAAAAAAAATTCTAGCTAGTTTTTCTGAATAAATTTAATGACAAACCTACAGACAAATATGGCTGTCTCTGATATTGATACCTAAAATGTACTAGATGTTTTAATGTTCTGTGACAGTTCCTATATGCAAGTTCCCAGGACATTTTTGAATTTTTGCTTGAAGAAAACAGAGTGCTGGGATTGTGGTAATATAACACACTTCCCAAGATTAATTTGACCTGTTTGCAGAGTTATTTCAATCTTCCGGCCTAACACAAAGATCCATAAATTAATTAGAGAATGGATTCATCTCAAATGTTAGATTTAAAAATGATTAACTCCTTTATGGTCCTTGTTTTAACCCAATATAAAGGCTAGATCCCACTGGCTGACGGACGCAAAACTTATGCATAAAGGACACAGCGGACGAGCAAAATTTCAGGGGTGGCTCCATCTGTTGTCATCTGCTCCAAAAAGTGGTGAAAATTTGCATAAACAGAACGGAATAGAACGAAAAAGAACCTACTACGTGGGTAGTATGTAGCGGGGATGTTAAAAGGATGTTCATAGGAAGCCTAGCGGATGACAGCGGATGGAAGCAGATGACACCACCAAAGGGGTTCCGGGGGAGAATTTTGAAGCGGACGCATAGCAAAAGGGGCGGATACATAGCGGATGAAGCGGATGCATCACGGATGCCTATAGGAAATAAAGCGGATGCCGCACGGATGTATATCGGATGCAAAGTGTTCACTGCGCATGCGGGGAGTATGAATTGCATCAGCTCCGCGGATATAAAAGGATGCAGCACACATGCAGTCAGCATTCAGGGGAAAGACGTGCTGCCACATACATCTAGCAGGAACACCATGGTTCGTCAGTCAGGGAAAAAGAGGAAGCACGTGCCTACTCGTTCCAGCCCTGGCAAGAAGGACAGAACCAGCATCCCACCCCCTGACACTGACTCTGAAGCTGCTGCTGCTGCTGCTGCTGCTGTGGTGGACCAGCCCCAAGGCCCTCAAAGCCCTGCTGCTGAAGGCCCTGCTGAAGCCCCTGCCAGAGGGAGGAAGAGGCAAGGGAAGAAGGGAGAGAGGAAACAGTACACCATTTCCGAGGAGCATGAGGATGAGGTGCTGGAATGGCTGAGGGAGAATGAGTACCTCTGGAGAAAGGGCCACAGACTGTATCGGGACACCAAGAAGCAGGAGGCAGCTTGGAGAGACAAGGCAGAGAGCCTGGGGTACACTGCAGAAGTACTCCTGGGATGGTGGAAGCACATGCACACCTGGTATGGCAAGCTACACCTCAAGAAATCCAGGCAGGCCACTGTTGAGCTCACTGACCGGGAGATGTACGTCATGGCCAAGTGCAGTTTCCTGGAGGGTGAGATCCGCCACTGAGGAGCAGCCCCTCTGACACCCCTCCACCTCAGACAGCCCACAGACAGCCAGTCCTCTTCCAGTCAGGAGCCAGGGAGCCTGTCCAGGCAGGTGTCTTCAGAGGGCCCCATGGCAGGGACCCCCCCGACAGCTGCACTCCCCATACTGGAGGACTTGGAGGATCCTGTCACAAATGGAGGAAGAAGCAGCAGCCACCAGAGGCCAACCCCACCCCATCCCCACCTCCACAGGATGCAGGTAGAGAGGCAGACTGAAGGGCCAGAACCACAGAGCGCTGTTGGAGATCAGGGACACAATGAAAGCCAACACAGAACTTCTCTTTCAGCTGGTCCACTTGGACAGAGGATCCTCAAGCTGCCACATCTTCATCACCTATGTGAGCCACACCCTGAGGGACCTGCCTGAGGCCCAGTACCAGGTGATGAAGGAGAAGATAACAGCACTTCTGCACAACCCTCAAGGCCCAGCTGAAGCTGCTCCTACCCAGTCCAGGTCTGCTCTCCACCCCAGGCGATGTCACAGCCCATCCACGGCTTTCAACAGCCCCTCACCTACCAAGGCTATGACTACCAGGACTTCCCACAGCAGAAGCAGAACTTCCCAGTCCAGGCCCAGGTTCATTGCACAACACAGACGCCAGTCCTCACCCAGCTGGAGACCAGACAGCCTCACTACACTCCTCCTTCCTCCACCCCATAGCCAAGCCTGTCAACGGACAATCTGTCATCAGTCTTGGGCCTCACATCTCAGGTCTTTGAAGAAGGGCTTCTCAACCTCATGAGACTGAGTCAGCTCTCGGACAGCTTCCTGAACACACCATCCCCTGTTGTAACCTCGGGGCCAAGCACACCAATGGCGCCTCAGACCAGCACTCAAGCCACAGCCACCTCCACAGTCCCTGCCCGCTTAACAGCTGAGACCATGAACATGACTCAGAGTGAATGAGAATAATGTTGGAGACTGAGTTGTTTACTTGTTCAGTTTATCTTTGCTTAAGACACTTTACTTGGTTCATTTTGCTTATTTAATAAAGTCATAAAGTTTACCTAAGACACTTAAGAAAGGTTATCTTTGCTTAAGACTCTTGGTTCATTTTTTTTATCTTGGTAAAGTGTTGGTGAAAACTTTTAACAAATGGTTAAGCTTTTGCATGCTTGTGGGATAGATAAGGACAGTTGTGGGATAGATAAACCTCCAGTGCAAGCATAGTGGGACTGTATGGTCCACCATCCAGCTGCCACACATATGGACCTTTATTATCAATAACAATTTATTCATTGATCAACACATTTTAAAATAAACAAAGCTCTTTATAAATGCCCTATTCATTGTAGGACCACTCAACATACATGGCACAATCTCATCAGTGTTATGCGACAGGCTCAAGGAAGCATCCATTAATCATCTATCATCCTGTCTTGCCACTCCACTGCTCCAGCTGGGGAGTTGCACCAATGTTTCAGGAGGTTGCGCTGCTTCTTCCCTTCACGTGAAGTTCTGTTGGGGCCTTGCACATCCACAGTGTCTATCAGGTTTACTCCTTGCCTCCATTCACCAGACTCCATTTCCCCATTGCCTTGTTGGCGGTCCACAAGCCTGTTCTGCAACCCTGGGTAGCGGATGCGCATGAGATTGTGCAGGATGCAGCAAGCTTCCACGATACTCCTCACAGTCTCTGGGTCATGCTGCATGGTGGTGAGAAGTATCTGGAACCTGTTGGCCAGGATGCCAAAGGCGTTCTCCACCACCTGTCTTGCCCTGGACAGCCTGTAGTTGATCTGCTCTTCACGGGTGAGGTATCTTGAACTGTACGGCTTCATGAGGTAGGTTCTGAGGGAGAAGGCGTCATCATCAATGATGAAGTAAGGCACATTTTGTGTGTCATTGGGTAAGGAGTCTGGATCTGGAAAACCCATGATGAGGTTGCATTCCAGCCCATCCTTGAGGTCATTTGCATTTTATACCTGGCCATCTGAAGCTGACCCGTTGCCTGAAGCATCGATGTACATGAACTTGTTGTCAGCATCAACCATGGCAAAGAGGAAGAAGCCCTTGTAGTTGAAATGAGTGGACCCTGAGTTGGCTGGAGCTTTGCCGGCCACGTGCTTCCCATCTATGGCTCCAACGGTGTGGGGAAAGTTCCACCTCTGATACCACTCTTCTGCAACTTTCCTCCAGCCTTGTTCATTGGCGGGACACTTGAGGAGTTCCTCCACGTATTCTTCGATGATGGCCTGCACCACTTCTCTGACCACTTTGCTGATGCTGTTGTGTGGCACCCTCCACGCATACTGCATGTTTCTGTATGTGGTTCCAGAGGCCAGGTGGCACAGAGTCAGTGCCACCTTCAGTCCAGGGTCCAGGTTGGGACGGAAGTTGGTGCTAGGCTTGGTCAACCTGGGTCTCAGACGCTCTACAAGTTCGTCAAACCTGGCTGGTGGCATCCTCATGAAGTGATGGAATGCACAAAGGTCTTCATTCCTCAGCTCCATCATCAACTGGTCATACAGTCCAAACTCCATTCTTCTCACGATTCATCCTCGGACCCACACAGCTCTTGGACGTCTCCTTCTTCTCCTTCTGTATAAAAGGTGAAACAGTCTGAACAGGTTTTGGTTCTGGTGATGAATGATTGCAGCTATCATACAGACTGTGTCATCATGATCCATGATGGAGAACCATGGATGATGTTGAAGACCAAGACCAAGGGTGAAGAGGTCTGTACACCATGGCTGCTGGACTCATACTGAGATCCAGATGATGTTCTCCCCCTTTTCATAGGAAATATCGCTTGTCCACTAGGTGTCCTTCTACATATTCAAAGACATACTGCAGACATCCTAAATATCCGAGATACATCCCAGATACAAACGTTTTGTCTGTTTTAATCCTTTATATACGAGATGCATATGCTTACATCCTTTCTATTTCCATGCTACTAACGCTGTGTAGATGTTCCATGCACCTTTTGTTTCCTCCCTCTTTCCATTTTCAGCTGCAGCGGATGTGAGTTGAGGGGATGGCCAGAGGATGCAGAGAGGCTACAGCAGACGTTTAAGGGATGATAACGGACATAGAACGTTTGTTGCCCATATATGTCGCGTATGTACATCGTATGCGGTGGAAAATTCATCCGTTCACAAAGTTTTGTGCAGTTCAAAACTTCTTGTGCGGATGAAATCTCAGTGGACGGATGCTCGAGGAATAGAGCGTATGAAGCACGTATGCAGTGAGTACACAACGGATGCATAGCGTTTTCCAACGGATGGCAAGCTTTTTTTAATGTTTTACATCCTCTTTGCATCCGTAAGTGCAGTGGGACAGTGCCTTAACCAAGTGATGCTTAAAACAATGTTTATACAGACTAAAATGTACACATTTATATATTTAGGAAAAATGAAATGAAACCAAATGAAAATGAGGTTATTTGGAAATAAAGAGGTCCAGAGAAGGCTAATCAAAACCACACTAGTATCGAGACACAGAAAGGTGCCTAATGCAAATCAGATCCTGGCCTACATAGCATACCACTGTCTATGCTAATTAAACAAGTACCAAATTTCACATCTCAAAGAAGTATGCATGCTCCCTATTTGAGGTTGTATTCTAAACATTTCATTTTAATGAATATACTGCCTTCAGAATGTGCCTATAAATTGAATACTATCTTTAAGGAACTCATCAAAATTGCTGAACTGTGATACCTTCTGATGCATAAACATTCGTAAGACATACAGGCAAATCATAGGTTGAAAAATATAGTTCAAAATTCAAATGTTTGAAAAGAAAGATACCACCCAAAAACATACTGTTATAGTTGAAGTTTTTTTAATGAAACCTGAGAGCAGCATACAAAAATCTGCACATCTCCCTCTCCCTTTCTTCATCCTCATCTCTGCCACTATCCCTACTAGAGAGCCAGCAGTGGATCGGTTCTGACAAAGTATTCTTACAGTTACAAATTTATCTGAGAAACAAACACAGAGAGGAAAACAAATATATTTAAAACTGAGAGCAATTTTCCATGCTACAGAAAACTGACATCAACAGCTATCATGTACACGATGTTCCATCGGTCCAACACCCCATGTTTACCCCATAGTTTTTCATTACAGCAAGGAATAGGATCCAGCAGCTTTGCATCCTAGAAACAAGTTACAGGCTATAGAATTTCAGGCTTCTGTCCATGCCTGTGGAAGCGAGGAACTTAGCATGGTGCCCGAAGGCTACTCCTGTTGTTAGCCCACTGTGCTCTGCAGAAAAAAGAAAGGACAGTCAGACAAGGTATTTTTCACTCTATAATTATTCAAAGAAACAGAAGGCAGCAGAAAGAACCAAAGTACTGATGCTAGCCATCAATTCAAATGACAATATTGTACGGCACCTGTGGAGAGTGATACAAAGGCCAACAATCACATACCTGTGAAATGAAGAACTTCTGTCCATTGTTTACAGATGAATACTTGGACATCAGTACCACCCAGGGCCAGATAGGTACCACTCTGATCAAAGATGAGGGACTTCACCTAAAAAGGGAAAGGCACAGAAAATAGGTTTCTAGAAGCAAAGCATGATATGTTCATATGCTCTAAGTTAGGGGTCGTCAACCTTTTGGACCTCGGGGCCACCAAACTCATAATTTTAAATCCCAAAGACCAGAGATCCTGGGAAAATCCCCAAAAAAGTCTATAGGAAAATTCCCCACCCTTTTTCCTACCAAATCGATCATTCTTTATTTGAGAATCACAGGATACCGTCTCCAGCTCCATTCTCAGGGAGTGAGAGAGACTTTTGGCTTCATGCAAGGAAAGCAGCAGAAGTCTTTTTTTCTCTCCCCCAAATTCTGCCAGAAATGAGTCTTTTGAGACTTGTTGCACCGGCACAGCCTCTTGAAGCAAGATGCCTTGCAGGATCCCAAAGACTCATTTCTGGCGGAGAGGAAGACTTTGGTGTTTTCCTTGTGTGCAGACAAAAGCAGAAGAAGAAAGAAGCGGAAAGCAGCAGCCCGGTGGCCAGGCCAGGCCAAGCGCATGGGATGGGTTCTCCCCCACCGCCCTTTCCTCCCCTCCCCTATCTCATGTTGTTTGCAATGCAAGCAACACAAGCCTTGTGTTCCTGTGGGCGGCACAACTTGTGTTCCCATGCAGCCTGGATTAATTGCTTTGGGGGGTTCTTTGGAGGTGACATTTCTCTGTGGACCACCAAAATTTTCTTGTGGACCACCAGTGCTCCCTGGCCCACTGGTTGGCAACCACTGCTCTGGGACGGGGTCCCCGACCTAATGCCACTAGGCTGCATGAGCTTCACTGCGAGCATTGCAGCCCCTCATGCAAGCTGTGTTGCAGGCAATTCTAGCCCCACTGACGAGTGTTGCTGCAAACATCACAGGCCGCACACACATACGTGCCTGCCCCTCTCACAAAATCATCCCCTCTTTCTCCCCTCCCTGGGTTGCCAACCTGGAAAGGCTGGGGAACTCTGCTCTAGGACATCTCTGAGAGCATTTACTTTGATTAAATCTACCCAGCCAATTCAAACAAGGGAACATGCCATAAATCCTTACTTTAAGGGAAAAGGGATCCTTGAACTAACCCTCTCTGCCACAAAACCTACATTCTGAAACAGTTTGCCTTCCCAGTGTCAGAAATAGTGCACCTTCTCTATTAATGTTCAGGAAATATTGCTCTTCTGAAGAACCTTCCTGGAATAAATGTTAATGGATGTCATGACTGAACCTAGCCAGTAAGTATATGGGAACTATTGACTATTTGTTACAGTTTGGACAGTTTTTGTATTGTACCATAATGTAAACCCACTGTAGTGTGAGGATGCACATGATTCAAAAGAAACCAAGCTTTCACATAGAGGCAACAGGTTTTGTCCCATTCCATGGAAGAGATTCCACAGCTTTAAAAGGAGCTAGCTGGAATCTGTCGGAAGTAGTATATTAAAATAAAGAGGATTCTAAAATACTGAACTGACAAACAAAATGCAACTAGGCAAACCTCAAAGTTATTATCCAGCTGCAGTGTCTTGAAATTCTTCAGCTTGCGGAGATCCCAGAGTTTGACTGAGGAGTCATCAGCAGCAGTGGCCAAGTAGTAGCCATTCTCAGAGAAGGCAATGCTAGTAATGGGACCAGAGTGTCCAGGGAAGTTTGCAACATTAGTCCGTTCCTGAGGAAAGCAAGGAATTAGTGGATATTAGAGTGATGTTTTATCCTCCAAAGAAATGCATCTCATGTCTCTTCTCTGCCTTCACCATGAACAGAGACGTGAATGTTCATTCTCCATTCCATAATATTCCTGTATAATGTTTTGAGCTCAAGTTAACATTACCAGCAAAACCTAGGGAGACAGATATTTCAGACAAATCAGATTTCACGAGACTAAAAAACTGTTTGAAACTGAATGAAATGAGCCTTTAGATTTCATTATGGTTACTAATGTTTTCTCAGAATACTTTACATAACCATTTAGATACCTTTAAAAAACCAATAAAAATATAAATATAATTGTTGCACATATCTTTCAATTATTTGACACCTTAAGTCTTCTCCTCCAACAAAGAAGCCAAGGAGAGTTCCATGCTCTTCAAGATTAGCATAAAAACCTTCCAAATACTGGTATATAACAACAACAACCATATCTACTTATTCACAAAAGCATTAACCTAAAAACTAAATCAGTAACGATCTAGCTCTAGTTAAGATACTGATGTACTAAATATTCCATTTCTCCTGCAAAACCTCTAAAAAGATAAGAATACTTTAAAATATGCATAGTCAATGTCAGCAAATCCTTAATAATCAGGCTTGCAAAGTAAAAAATTCCAACACTGTCATATTAGAAGCTAATTCTTACCTTTAAGTCCCAGATTTTAATCTGGGAGTCCATTGTTCCTGTCCCAAAAATAAGCCCATCAGGGTGGAACTGAGCACAGGTGAGAGCTGCAGGAAAGAATATTGGATCACTGCATAAGTGAGGAAGCTCCAACCAGCTTCTCCCCTCCCCCATGTCCAATACATTGAGACCACACTCATTCAAGCATGTCTCACAGCATACTCAATTTAGATTCTAAATGCAAAATCCATACCACAGCCTGAAGTTTCGTCTGTGACCTTGGTGAGAACACGGCCAGTCTGTATGTCAGAGAAAGCCCAATACTATAAAAAGTAAATATTGAGGTTGCATATAAATAGTTGGCTTCAGAAGACCATGACTTTATTATATTGAATTCTTGTTTTTCTTTTAAATCTAGCCTAAAAGATACTCTCGATTCACTCTCACCTGGTCATCAGAAGAGCTCAAAAGATAATCGCCAGTTGCATGAAGACTCAGCCCTGTGACAGCACTTTCATGGGCTCGTACAACCTGCACACAGGAAGTGCCAGACACTGACCAAATCCGGATAGTAGCATCTGGAGATGCTGAGAACACCAGTTCCTGGAGGGCAAAAAGAAGTTCAACTCCTTAAATACCAATTCTGTAAGACTACATGTAAACCTGGTAAGCCTGATTCCTTCAACAAATGCATGAGAAAACCTCGTAAGAGATTCTCTCACAGAAAGACTGCAGAAAATCCAGAACTTTTACCTGAGATGGGTGGAACACTACGCTGGTGACCTTCTTTGTGTGACCTTTCAGGGTGGCCAGGATCTGTTCTGAACTCTTGTCAAAGACAACAACATTTTTATCAGCCCCACCTGCAAACAAGACAAAAACCAGAAACCAGAGCAGCTCAGCAACAGAATTTATTAACAGAAAGCATTCTTCAGTGGTTCACTTAAAAGTATATATTGATGGCATAATATTACAGTAACATTACAACTGTAGCTTCATGGAAACTGATTTCAGCAATGTAAAATGTGGAATGTAAGCTACTGTCCTTTCCAAAATACACTAAGAGCAAAAAATAGAATTTTTGGGAAAAAAGAAAGCAGATATCTAAACGTACCTGTGAGGATCTTGTTGCTGTCAGAAGGACACAGATCAAGAGCAAGGATGCCAGGAATACTGGCACTGTGCAATCCCTGTTTAAAAACACAAAGTATTGCAATTAGCATTACAAGCCTTCTCATTTTATTCACTGACCACCAAGCGACATGAGGAAACTTTTACAAAAGGAGGGTGTCTCTGTATATATGTGAGATGTGGGGGTATATTGGTGTGTGCGTAGTCCATATTTTGTTTGTTGTTGGATATTTGGTGGTAAAGATAAAAATGTACTGGTAAACTGGGGATTCAAAGGAAGCATGCACATACAAGAAATTCTGTATTTTCGAAAGACCCAAGAATATACAATCTCTCTGACATTCCAGAGCTCAGGAAATGTAAAATACAGAGAACTATCATTAATTTAAATGTGCTCCCATCAGGCAGCAATGAGGAAATTCACCAGCATTGTTGAAGAAGTTTAAGAATCTTCACAACTCTTAAGATAACTTTCTCAACTGATCATATATTTACCACATGTGAAGCCACCTGCCGGTATCTATTAAGTTCTTCTGGTTTCACCAGTTCCTCTGGAACAGTCTTCCCTCTCTGCAAAAAAGAAAACAAAATTCATCCACTAAGAACACAAACTCCCTAAGACAAGCAATCAGACCTCTCAGTTCTTCTGCGAAGAGAATTTCTATGCACATCCCAGAATCACCCAATTCCACACCCATTTAATAAAAAGGGGCACTTGCCTTTTTGCGCTCTGTGGTCAGCACTGTGGCTTTGTCTTGAAGCTGCAAGGCAGAAAAACATTAGAAAAACTAGAAAAAACGATGCCATGATAGTGCCTGAAATTCTATTACATACTAAAAGCGGTTCAAAGCACGTTTTTGCACATCCCTACTACAGAAATGTCACAGTGCTTTCTATATTTAACAGCTCAGGCCAATCTATTATAACTGTTTATCTGTAGTTCTGAACCCAAAACATTTCTTACTTTCTGGATAATTTCTGGGGTCATTCCTGCCAACTCTCCCAGATCCATTGGTTCACCAGCACCCTGGAAAAGGAACAAACAAATCATTTTAGTTGAGAAAAAGATGCAGCGTGAAGAAAATAATGTAATTATGTGAAACATACCATAGGATTTGGTTGTGAAGAGGGTATAGCTTGGGGAATAATGAGGCCAGCCTGGGGTTTCAGAGTTGCCAAAGCTGTGAAGAAGGAGATGATTTGGCATGTTTAAAACATTTGGCATAATGGGGTCTCTTCTTGCACACCATTAAAGAATAAAAATATAAATTCTGTGCTGTACCTTCTCTTGCAGCAGTCACCTCTTTGGTGAGACGAGCAATGACACGGCAGGCAGCATCATGTTGGTAGAGCGCATGAGAAAGTTCCTGGCGTGTAGTCTGAAGCTGCTGGCGCAAAGTGAAACTGTGTAGCATGACAGCATCCTGAAGGAAGCAATTCAGTACATTAATATTTTATGTGACGATATCTGGACATGCTGGTTTAGTGAATAACTCTGAACACATAGCATGACATCATATGCAGTCCATTACTTTCTGCCTTGTTTTTCCTACTCTTGTCAACAGGAAAAATAAAATGAAAATGGATAGCTTTCATGACATCTGAAATCAGCGTACTGATTTTTCCGACTCCCTTGTTCTACGAGCACAAAATCTGATTGTTGATGTTACATGAGTGGCAGAACTTAACTCACAATAAAATAAGAATTCTGGATTACTGTATTAATACACACACACACACACACACAAACACACATATATATATGAATATACCCATTCATCTTGTAGTGCCTTCAGGATAGCTGGAATACTGGTAGCAGAAGGAGGCTTAGGCCGAATTGGGTGGGCAACTGTGAATGAAACATATACAAGCATTAATTCTAGCCAACCCCCAATAGTTACCCTCACAAGTTTTTAAACCAGGAGTGTCAAACTCATGTGATCACCATGGTGTCACGTGATGTATTACAACTTTTTTCCTTCATTAAACCGGGCCAACAGGCCGCAAGTTTGACAGCCCTGCTTTAAACCATGGCTAGGACAGTTTTAATTTTACTGTGTTGTTTAATTTTGCCTATTTTGGGGGTAGGTTTTCCGTGTGATCCAGCTGGAGGTAGAATTGAAGACTATGGATGGCACTAGAAAAACAAAAGAGACTGCATTCATGCCTTGCGATTTTGAAACCCAAGAAGCTGAAAAAAGTTATAGAAGGGACATGTTTTATGAAAAAATCTGACCACACACACGTTGATATAATTGAAGTTGGAGACAAATGTTCAAATAAATCAGACAGAAAAAGCAACATGGAAACAATGGACAAAGTACAAAGTAAAAACTGAGAAAATGCAAACAGAAACATAGGTGAGATTTCTGATTGAAATGCTGCATATAAGTCAAGACTTTAGTTAAGGATGGGCAGCATATAATTTAATAAATATGATTTATACATGTAGCACTTTTTTGAAATTGTTCTAAATGGATATGTTCAACAATCCTTTCCTTATACTTGGCTTTGATATTTTAGAATAATTTTATATCTCACTATAAATTAACAAATATTTTCAAGACTTCCCTACAAGATTGACTTCCAGTCAGGTTAGGTATTCTGTGTTCAACAAATTAATTCTTCTGATCATCCTTACCTTTGATATCTAGCAGCTGTTCCTCAGACAGTGGCTGGTTATTCACTGGATCCGTCCCATTCTCTGCAATATATTTTTCAATTAGTCTTCGTTCATAAACATGGTTTGAGACAGGAGACAGACAAGGATGTTCTGGTACCTCATTAGAAACTGCAAGAAAAAAGGTGAAGAAAAAAAATCACTAAAACAAACATCTTCTGTAAATCAAGTTAAACTGTCTTTAAAGATCAATAGGAATAACAGCAGGACCCCCCACAATATGGACCTTCACAAAATGGCTACAAACAAGTAATATTCAGTTAAAATATGAAGTCCCAAAAGAAGATAAACAAAATGTTGATTTAATAATATATTTAAAAAACCAGTAGTCAGAAATGTTGTTTATGCAAATCAGATTCACAGGCATTTCTCAGGGCCCATATTGTAATTTGCATTTTATACAATTATAAGTATAATCCAACAAACTAAGAACATAACTGGAAGGAATATTTAGAAATGTTCTATTTAACAAGATAGAGAAAAAGATAAAAAGAAAACAGATGAAATGTGATAGCGACAAACGTAAATGTCTTCATTGGGGAAAAAAGTTATAGAATGTGGGATATCTAGTTGATAGCGGTATTTGTGAAAAAGATATGTTTATCACAAGCTAAATACAGGTATGAGCAAGGAAAAATCATGTAGTTGCCAAAAATTGCATGCAAGTCTGTTTCGATGGTAATTTCAAATTAGGTCATTACATTCTGATTCAGGTAGCTCTAAAATATTGTGTTTGTAGACAGACCCCAAAAACAAAAAATTCAAAGTAAATGACATGGATAAAAAGAAGCACAACAAGGAAATCAGAGAACCAGAAATGCTTAGGAGACACTGAAGGAACTGGATATGTTTAGATTTGGGGTGGGTGGGGGGAATAAATGAATGAATGGAATAAGATATTTTTCAAGTATTTGAAATGGTTTAATACAGGTCAAGAACTGATGCCCATCATTCCAAAATGCAGGACAAAGAACCGGCAGAAAGGCAGATCCTAGCTGAGCAGATGAACACCTGAACTAATTACTTAAGAGAGGCACTGGTTCCTCTTTACTGGAGGTATACGAACTGGAGGTATACTAAGTAGAGCACGGCTGGATTGTAATTTTGAATTGATGATTAATTTGCATTCTCTGTGTGGGAGATGAGTGGTTCAAAAAATGTGACCAATATAAAATTCCTGTGCTGAGCAGATGGCTGGCCTTGACAGCTTCTTCCACTTCTATATGGATTAGGCAGTTGCACAGTTCATTATAACCAAACTCAGTTTCTGTTTCTCGCACATCCCGTGATTTATAAAAAAAATCTGATCAAGTATAAAAAGCTCCCCAAGACGGACAATCGAGTCGTATAAACTATCTTCCTCTAGTTACTGTTCAGTGACCAGGTATCAAATTGTGAAGAAGGGTTCCCCTCCCCCTAACGTTTTAACGGACTGTTGAATCCATTCTTTGATGTCCTGCCTTCTGGAGAGGGAAGAGAGAGAGAAGGGCTTTTTTTCTCCTCTGACCACCTCTCAGCCCCTACCGAGCTGCCTGCAGTTGACTGGAAACATTTCAACCCCTCAGACATCTCAATATTGGAAACTGTCGCAGTTAACCGCCAAACAGCTGCGGCTGTTAAAAGGGGAGCCCCTCTTCTCGAGCTTTCTCCCTCCATGCGAGGCCGCAGCTGTGCGGGAAGAACGAGAGCAGAAAGCGGGTCACTCACTGGAGCATATGAGGGACATGGCGCGCAGGATAAGCCCCCTAGGGCTACTGTAATGGTATAATCCCTCGGTTTAATCCTTGAGGCGGCTTCGGGGCCACGAAAGCCGAGGAGAAGGAAGGTTCGCCTATCGGTAGTCCGCTTCAGCCTTTTTTTTTTTTTTTTTGTAAACGCCACCACGCCACAGGCCACGAATCACGCGCGAACTTCCAGCAAGAGGCCGGAAGCGGAATCTCTCCACTTGCTCACGCCCCGTTAGCGAACACAATCTATTTCCGGATCCGGAGGACCCTGGAAAAAAACTACCATTCCCGTCATGCACTTGCTGAGCATAAGGCGGGTCTCCAAATGTACTGTAGTAATTAAAAAGTAGGTTTATTCAGCGAGTTGCCAACCTCCGGGA
>BLBF01018817.1:0-15289 GCA_015471245.1 Laticauda colubrina
AAACAAACAAATAAATAAATAAATAAATAAATAAATAAAATAAGACTCTTGCAAGTCTGATTGTGCCATACCTTTGCCCTTCTCATATTCCAGTGAAAAAGTAAGTCATCTGCCTGAGCTACTTCCAATTAACCCTTTGAGATAGACCAAACTTGGAAAACAAAGTTATGAACACTAATACTACTTTTTATTACAAACTTATAGTAGTAGAATATGCAAGTCTAAAAGTGACTCTCTCCTCTCTGCCTTAATCTGCAAGAGAACTGATGATATCCTGTTTTTTGTCTTCCTCCTGTTCCTCAAAGTTATTCTCACAGTCCATTGCATTATTGTTTCCCATGTTTCTAGAATATTTTATCTCCTTTTGCCAATGCTTGCATAGTCTATCAAAGAAATCTTACTTTCAACAGACGTATTTTTTTTACTGTGCAAATAATTTTGAATATAAATAGTATGCCCTTTATTTATTTATCCAATTTTAGAAGCCCCTGATTCCTTAATGATTCTAAATGTCACAGGAGTGGGAGCTACACAAATCTCTGGGGAACATCATTTCAGAAGGCAGACATGGCAATTAATAAAAAGGGCATGTTTCCCGTTCCACCAAGATAACATTGACAGAACCAGATGCACTATTCTGCCTGATCATATCAGAAACAAATGGAAATCAGCAGTCTATCAGATGGAATAGAATATAATTCTTTATTGACTAAGTGTGATTGGACATACAAGGATTTTGTCTTTGGTACAGAAGCTCTCAGTATACATAAAGAAAAAATAAAATATATTCATCAAGAATCATAAGATACAACACTTAGTGATAGTCATAGGTAATTGAATCATACTAGGAAACAAATAAAACAATACAATTTGTAAAGATACAAGCAACACCGTTATAGTCATAAGTGGGAAGAGATTGGTAATAGAATGAGAAGAATAATAGTAATATAGTCTTACTAAGTAGTTTGACAGTGTTGTGGGAATTAGTTGTTTAGCAGAGTGATAGCATTCAAGAAAAAACTGTCCTTATGTTTAGTTGTTCTGGTGTGCAGTGCCCTATAGAATTGTTTTGAGGATAGAAGTTGAAACAATTTATGTCCAGGATGTGAAGGGTCTGCAGATATTTTCACAGCCCTTTTTTTGATTCCTGCTGTTTACAGGTCCTTAATGGAAGGCGGGTTGGTAGCAATTGTTTTTTCTGCAGTTCTAATTATCTGTTGAAATCTGTGTCTGTTTTATTTCGTTGCAGAGCCAAACCAGACAGTTATAGAGGTGCAGATGACAGATTCAATAATTCCTCTGTAGAACTGAATCAGCAGTTCTTTGGGAAGTTTGACCTTCCTGAGTTGGCACACAAAGAACATTCTTTATTGTGCTTTTTGATGATGTTTTTAATGTTAGGTGTCCATTTTAAGTCTTGAGATATGGTAGAAACTAGAAACTTGAAGGTATCTACTGTGGATACTCTGTTGTCTAGAATTGTAAGAGGTGGTTGTATAGGAGGGTTTCTCCTAAAATCTACCACCATTTCTATGGTTTTGAGTGTATTTAGTTCAAGATTGTTCTGTTTGCACCACAAAGCTAGTTGTTCAACCTCCCATCTGTATGCAGATTCATCATTGTCTCGAATGAGACCAATCACTGTTGTATCAGCTGCAAACTTCAGTATTTTAACAGAGAGATCTTTTGAGATGCAATCATTGGTATAGAGAAGTGGAGAGAGCACACAGCCCTGGGAGGCTCTTGTGCTAATTGTACAGGTATGTGATGTGATTCTGCCTAGCTTCACCTGCTGCTTCCTGTCTGCTAGGAAGCTTGTGATCCATGTACAAGTGTGGCCAGGTACAGCTAACTGATTTAGTTTAGTTAGAAGGCTGTCTGGAATGATGGTATCGAATGCTGAGCTGAAGTCTACAAAGAGGACCCTTGCATAGGTCTTTGGTCAGACTCCTTGAGTTAAAGGGTTCAAAAGTAATAATCAGCACCCATCCATTTCTTTTTTAACTGGGACACTGTTGAACTACTTTTACTGTTAGAATGGGTCTTGTTTGTTTATTTGATTGGTTTGTTTATTTAATTTGGGATTCAACTTCCTTTGTCCATTATTTTGCCTTCTGTACAGTAGAATGAAGAATTGGCTTTTACCTTCTTCAATGTGATGTCCTTCCAGGACCCATCATACCTCCCTTCTATCTGTTCTGCTCATTCCCAGCTCTGCTTTTTCTTCTCATTTTTAATTCCTTCAGTCTTCCTTCAAATGAGTTATCTTCTTTTATCTTAAATAACCTTCTTCCTGTTCTCTGAATCTTATTCTCTCTTTTTTAAAAACTTTTTAAAAGTCAATGTGTGAAAAAGAGAGCTTACCAGAAAGGGGAAATATTTTTCTAATAATTTTACACATTACTAGATTCCAGCTGTCTGATGAAATGGATAACTAAGGTCCTTGTGATATGACCCCCTCCTAATAAGGATTTGGGCTTAATATACTTTATACACTTTTAGAGATGCTGAATAAAACCCAAATGGATGAAGACAGATGATGTCAGCTGTGATTAGTTGTGGCATCTTTTAGGTCTTCAGGTATAATTCTTTTTTCAATTAATGACATATTGTTGAAAGGGTAGCTTTATTAACATCCACTTCTATCGTATTGATCTACAATCTGAACCCCAACTCAAAAGACTCTTCTTGTTTTCATCAAGTGGGTCAGAATTCAATTTGTGCTTGATTCTCCAGTTAAACTCATTAGGAAATCATGTTTAATTTGTTTAGACAGTATTGGTAGTATTTTTAAAGAATTTTCTGTACTGAAATATTAATGTTATTGTGCTAGAAGCAACCTTCCTCCTTTGGATAATTTAAAAGGGCTCAAAATATATTTATTTTTCTCAGGCCTTTTAATGCCACCATTTTAGAATTTGTGTTTAATATCCATTCTCATTATTCCTCTTATTCCACATTTCATGGAGATCAGTGGTGTTTTATTGCATCTTGTAAATCGCCAAAAGTTGTTAAAGGAATAGGCAACTTACAGCTTTTTAAAATATATAATGTGGACGAGATGCAAATCCACGCACCTAAAAATGAATTAAAAAGTAGACAGTTAGCTGGTGCATAATCTCTTTTAGTATCCCAAGTTGATGGTGAAGTTTCTATCTTCTCTCCTCCACTCAAAATCAATCCAGATTCTATTCTAAATTGGCTCTTTTGTTCTAGCAGGCAGCTGTACTATCAGCCTCCCCTCGAGAAGAATGGCTTCCTGCCTTAGTCCTAATAACATTTCCACAGGGGGAAGGGACGTTGAGTGGCTGCATTAGTTTTTTCTATGTTCAGCTGCACCACAGTTGCCATTTAATTTCATCAGCCATTGCAAGGTATACATGTGTACGACTGAGCCTGCATCACACAAGAGGACTGTTCTTAAAATAGGTAAGAAATGGATCTTAGCAATTCATTTTTGTTAAAGTTTAAGATTCTAATTGCATTTTAAGTTTATCTGTCTTTAGCAGATAGACAATGTTTCTACAGCAAGAGAAGCTTTAAGTTTCTTTTCTATGATCTTGGGAACATAACTGACATAATTGTTTCCCTTCATGGAAAGTGGAGAATATTTGAAAACAAGTCCTATTATTAAAACAAAAAACAAAACTGCCTTGTATGTCCTACTCACTTTGTGCCAGCAGGCCCAAAATGGAAAACTGAAGCTTTGACCTCCAAAAAAATTTCCCTTCTACTCTGGAATAATACTTGCATCTGTCTCTGGCCCAAGTTATTTTTTTTTTAATTTATCACAAAACTCCCACAGATATTAAGCATTTCAGCACTTAACTAGTACTATCTTACAAAATAAAAAAAAGAAACTTTGCTTTAATTGCTTTTTAAAAATACCCAAATCTTTTAACCTATACCATGTTCTTCAGCAATTATAAATATTTAACCAGGAAGAACCCCAAATCAAATGCATTGATGTAGGTTCTAAATACCCTAATTCAGTTTCTTGAGAGAATAATTTGTGGTTTTCATAAGTTGGGGTGAAGCAATAACAAATCTAAGAAAATTGAAATCCAATCATACTATGCAATAAGGAGATTTTATTCTGAAGAACAAAAGCTCTTTTCTCAAGGGTAGACTATGGAGAAAATGGGCTGCAGGAATTTGATTTTATAACAGGACTGGTCCTTTGTGTGAACTTGGGATGTGGTGTACATGTTGGTCTCAATGTATCCTTCCTATGCAATTCAGGATGCCCCTATTTTGAGCTCTGATCCTGTGTGAAATGTGGAAGAAGTAGGAACTTTGCCCTCAGATAGGTAGACTCCATCTCAGGCGTCTCCCCACCCCACCCTGAGGGAATTTCTGTCTTCCCATGGAGCCAGTAAGGTACCAAGAAAGGAGGGGAGGCAGATCGGAGATCTTTTAAGCTTCTAACATTGGTAAAAGCACATTGAATCAACAGTGTTAATTGTTTTAACGCTCATTTGTCAAGAGATTGACTGAGCTAGGGCTCATATATTTAGTTCTTTACAAACCATGCCTCAAAGATAAGTTAGAGCCTTTTAAAACCTTATCTTCAGTTCTATTATAGTAACAAGGAAAATAAGTTAGATTCAATGGAGCATCAGTTAGAAATTAAGAACTAAATTATTTCATTATTTATTCCACTGATATTAACACTAATATCAGTGGAATATCACTAACACTATATAAGCTGGTTTCTACCCAACGAAAAACTGAACAATCATTTCCAAAGATGCGAATCCCACTTTTTTATATCATCCAATAAAATTATGTTTAACCCTCTCATCCCTATTAATTAACACTGAATAAAGAGTAAGGACATTTTTTAACTATATGAAAGAATCTCATGTAATGATAGCAATTTCCTCAAATAATTAAAGAATGGCATTTCACACGTTGGTCTGTCTTCTCTCCTGCTTTAACCATTCACTTACAGTTGCTCTTCTCACACAGATTTGCCTTAGCACAGAAAGAAAGGCAGGAACATAGAGGAAATTTTATCCTATAGATATACATGTTTAAGGTAGGGATGTGGGATAAGATAGGTAGCCTCAATCTTATCTTCCTACAAATGTTAAAGTTTAATTTATTCAGAAGCATCTGAATAAATTAAAGATATGACAATTTTCTCCATAAGAAATCTAAGAAATATGGGGGGAAATTATCATCTTACAATTGCTTCCTACACCCTTCATAATAATTCAAGAATTCATTAATTCTTTGATTAACCTGTTTAGATCAGGGCTGTCAAACTTGTGACCTGCAGGCTGGATGCATCACGTGCTGGCCATGCCCCATCTAGTTTAGCAAAGGGGGGGAAAGTCCCGATATGTCATGTGACAATGCCATGACAACATGAGTTTGACACCCCTGGTTTGGTTTATCGCAGACAACAAAGAGTAGAAATTAATCCATAAACATTTTATACCATACCATAAATTCTTTGAAGTGGCTACTTCCAACAACCAATCTTCAACACAATTTTCTGGCTAGGTAGCTAAAATGATTTGACCAACTTTGAGTATAACTTCATTTAATTCAGGGCAGACACTATCCCTGAATCATTTTCCAAAGGTGATTTTATACTTTTTCAAATAATTTCAGTAAGATACATTTCTTCTCGTTTTAAAAAGAAGCCTAGAAATAAAGAGAAGGAAATATATTTTCTTTCCCAAATTAAGAGATTTTATGTAAGAATAACCCTATGGGGGGGATTTTCACAATAAACTATAACAGTACTTTCATGTACATTTCATCCCATGGTAATACTTCACTTGTATTTCTATAACAGAACACATTATTTTCACTTTAAAACTATCCTACCACATTCAACATTTTGTCCATGGATGCAGTTACATTATTTTGTTGTTTGAATTTTACACCAGAAAACATCATTGGAACACAGCTGCCATCTGCTGGATACATGACTTGCTATATTTTTCTATCAGTTTCTGAGAATGTTTTCACATCAACCTGATAGCCATGTCAACCATATATTATGCCAATCTATTTTCATGTACATTGCCCTCTTTGAACTTGGGGTCCATTAATCTCCTGCCAAATGGTTAGACTGCCACCATTGATCTTAGTTGTAGTGTCCAGGGGTGTCCAACCTTGGCAACTTTTAAGAGTGTGGCTGGCTGAGAAATTCTGGGAGTCCAAATCCACAAGTTGTCAAGTTGGGCACCTCTGTTTCTCGAATATTTCCTCCCTACTCCGGACCGTCAAGCAAAAGAGAAAATACCATTTCCTTTATAAATTAAAAGTATTGTATTATAGTGGAAAATAGTTTAGTCTTTTCTAATATACTTACCGGTAGGTCTGGCAGATAACTTAATATGTCATTTTATAAAAATTTTCTTTAAGTTTAGAGCATAATGTAAATTTTAGTCCATTTAGCCAAGTTTTTTTTTATCATTGTTCCATTTGCACACTGTAAGCAAAGTTTTTGGCTCCTTTATCATACATTATTCTACTCCTTTTTCTCTCTCATGTCAACAAAACATACATTTTATGTATGTTTCATATTATATATTGTTGTAACTATGTATCATTTATGTGTTTGCAACTGTGTATCAATGCAACTATGTATCATTCAGACATTGCAACATTGTATCATTTCACGTGTAATCATTAAGCTTCTGTCTTCTCAGTGACCTTTTACAGGGCACGTACAGAGACAAGGAGTCAAACATTTGCAGAAATGGTTTACTCACTTGGGATTACATTGTCTGGCATGCAGCTTTGTGAAGAAGTAATATCCTGATCAAATATAAATCTTGCCATCCTGTCTGTCCTGATATCTTGCTTTTGTTTGAGCCATTGTTAAATCTGTATATTCCGTCTGACCTAGGCTTAACCTAGGTTCTGAATAAACAATCACCCCCTTTTGAATGAGCATAATAAAAGAGCGTGTACCCGGACATTCGGGGCGCACTCATCGCGAGGAACTTCGTCTCCTGTCGTTTCTCTCTCCTTCGCTCCCTATCATGAGACGCCCATCTGATGCAGGATAGCAGATACCGCAGCGGTCAAATCTCAACTATGGTTCATGGGCAACTAAACACATATTGTTAATATCAACTACATTGTTTCTATACTGTTTCTAATTGTGCAGGATGGTTTCGGTCTCAAGAACCAGGTTCAGTCTCAGCACCAGGTTCATCCTATTGCTATCAGCATTCTTACGGACAAGTGCCATAAGATCACTCTGCAAAACATTTTTTTAACCTATATAACTTGAAACAGTGTAGAAATATGTAATTAATATAGATAGCTCTATGCCAGCCCATTTTAATTATTATTCTGAGCCTTAATTCCACTGAAATTGATAGGTTTGGTGGGAAGCAGAAGACGCCAAGATTCAGTTATAGAAGTTTTGTTTCCTAATACTAAAGCTTAGCTGTGGAAATTATGAGCTGGAGTCTGACCATATTTGCAGAGTGCAATTGAGTAAATACCAGAGCCAAATTAGATGAAATACTAAATACATTAGAACTAAATTATTATTAGCAATTGCAAAATTGGAGCTGTAGCATAAAAAGGATGAGTTAAGCCTCAAGATTGTTAAAGACTAACACAACTAAGTTGTTACTTATAGAAGAAAGCTTCCATTAATGCCAATGCAGCATTGTGGGCTAGGTATTGGACTAAATCAGGAAGAACTAGGTACAATTACATTTAACCAGAGAGTTATTGGATGATCTATGCCAGTAATTCTCTTTTCAGGCCAATCAGCTAGGGACAAAATAAGAAAAAAAAATCCATGTATACTGCCTTGGGATCTCAGAAAAAGACAGCAATTAAATAATGAATGACTCTAAAAAAATAATTTTACCCAGTCATAGCTAGACATGATTGACTGATTGATTGAAATAACTTCTGAGGAATTCTATATAACAAAAATCAATGTGAAATTATTTTATATTGGAATTCAATTGAGTTCAAATAAAATTTGTGTCTATATCTCTGGAACACTATTCCTTCACTTCATTTCATAAAAATGAGGCTATGGCCAGAGCAAGGTTGATATCAGTCCCACTAGGTAGACAGACCAGAAACTAACTCCACAGAAAGACTAGAACTAGATTTTATTGAGATTGGCTATAAGAATCTTGTGTGATCTGCTGTCATCACAGTGGGAGTGAGAGTTGGGGGGCAACTGTTTTTCCATATTTTGTTCTATTGTACTTTATTAATTTATTTGATTCTTTTTGTTAGTTTTTATTGTTTTTTATTTTTTGTTTTAAATATGGTTTTACATTGTGTAAGCCGCCTCGAGTTGCCATGGGCGAATAGGTGGCAATATAAATTAATTAAATAAACAAACAAATAAATAAATAAATAAATAAATAAATAAAATAAGACTCTTGCAAGTCTGATTGTGCCATACCTTTGCCCTTCTCATATTCCAGTGAAAAAGTAAGTCATCTGCCTGAGCTACTTCCAATTAACCCTTTGAGATAGACCAAACTTGGAAAACAAAGTTATGAACACTAATACTACTTTTTATTACAAACTTATAGTAGTAGAATATGCAAGTCTAAAAGTGACTCTCTCCTCTCTGCCTTAATCTGCAAGAGAACTGATGATATCCTGTTTTTTGTCTTCCTCCTGTTCCTCAAAGTTATTCTCACAGTCCATTGCATTATTGTTTCCCATGTTTCTAGAATATTTTATCTCCTTTTGCCAATGCTTGCATAGTCTATCAAAGAAATCTTACTTTCAACAGACGTATTTTTTTTACTGTGCAAATAATTTTGAATATAAATAGTATGCCCTTTATTTATTTATCCAATTTTAGAAGCCCCTGATTCCTTAATGATTCTAAATGTCACAGGAGTGGGAGCTACACAAATCTCTGGGGAACATCATTTCAGAAGGCAGACATGGCAATTAATAAAAAGGGCATGTTTCCCGTTCCACCAAGATAACATTGACAGAACCAGATGCACTATTCTGCCTGATCATATCAGAAACAAATGGAAATCAGCAGTCTATCAGATGGAATAGAATATAATTCTTTATTGACTAAGTGTGATTGGACATACAAGGATTTTGTCTTTGGTACAGAAGCTCTCAGTATACATAAAGAAAAAATAAAATATATTCATCAAGAATCATAAGATACAACACTTAGTGATAGTCATAGGTAATTGAATCATACTAGGAAACAAATAAAACAATACAATTTGTAAAGATACAAGCAACACCGTTATAGTCATAAGTGGGAAGAGATTGGTAATAGAATGAGAAGAATAATAGTAATATAGTCTTACTAAGTAGTTTGACAGTGTTGTGGGAATTAGTTGTTTAGCAGAGTGATAGCATTCAAGAAAAAACTGTCCTTATGTTTAGTTGTTCTGGTGTGCAGTGCCCTATAGAATTGTTTTGAGGATAGAAGTTGAAACAATTTATGTCCAGGATGTGAAGGGTCTGCAGATATTTTCACAGCCCTTTTTTTGATTCCTGCTGTTTACAGGTCCTTAATGGAAGGCGGGTTGGTAGCAATTGTTTTTTCTGCAGTTCTAATTATCTGTTGAAATCTGTGTCTGTTTTATTTCGTTGCAGAGCCAAACCAGACAGTTATAGAGGTGCAGATGACAGATTCAATAATTCCTCTGTAGAACTGAATCAGCAGTTCTTTGGGAAGTTTGACCTTCCTGAGTTGGCACACAAAGAACATTCTTTATTGTGCTTTTTGATGATGTTTTTAATGTTAGGTGTCCATTTTAAGTCTTGAGATATGGTAGAAACTAGAAACTTGAAGGTATCTACTGTGGATACTCTGTTGTCTAGAATTGTAAGAGGTGGTTGTATAGGAGGGTTTCTCCTAAAATCTACCACCATTTCTATGGTTTTGAGTGTATTTAGTTCAAGATTGTTCTGTTTGCACCACAAAGCTAGTTGTTCAACCTCCCATCTGTATGCAGATTCATCATTGTCTCGAATGAGACCAATCACTGTTGTATCAGCTGCAAACTTCAGTATTTTAACAGAGAGATCTTTTGAGATGCAATCATTGGTATAGAGAAGTGGAGAGAGCACACAGCCCTGGGAGGCTCTTGTGCTAATTGTACAGGTATGTGATGTGATTCTGCCTAGCTTCACCTGCTGCTTCCTGTCTGCTAGGAAGCTTGTGATCCATGTACAAGTGTGGCCAGGTACAGCTAACTGATTTAGTTTAGTTAGAAGGCTGTCTGGAATGATGGTATCGAATGCTGAGCTGAAGTCTACAAAGAGGACCCTTGCATAGGTCTTTGGTCAGACTCCTTGAGTTAAAGGGTTCAAAAGTAATAATCAGCACCCATCCATTTCTTTTTTAACTGGGACACTGTTGAACTACTTTTACTGTTAGAATGGGTCTTGTTTGTTTATTTGATTGGTTTGTTTATTTAATTTGGGATTCAACTTCCTTTGTCCATTATTTTGCCTTCTGTACAGTAGAATGAAGAATTGGCTTTTACCTTCTTCAATGTGATGTCCTTCCAGGACCCATCATACCTCCCTTCTATCTGTTCTGCTCATTCCCAGCTCTGCTTTTTCTTCTCATTTTTAATTCCTTCAGTCTTCCTTCAAATGAGTTATCTTCTTTTATCTTAAATAACCTTCTTCCTGTTCTCTGAATCTTATTCTCTCTTTTTTAAAAACTTTTTAAAAGTCAATGTGTGAAAAAGAGAGCTTACCAGAAAGGGGAAATATTTTTCTAATAATTTTACACATTACTAGATTCCAGCTGTCTGATGAAATGGATAACTAAGGTCCTTGTGATATGACCCCCTCCTAATAAGGATTTGGGCTTAATATACTTTATACACTTTTAGAGATGCTGAATAAAACCCAAATGGATGAAGACAGATGATGTCAGCTGTGATTAGTTGTGGCATCTTTTAGGTCTTCAGGTATAATTCTTTTTTCAATTAATGACATATTGTTGAAAGGGTAGCTTTATTAACATCCACTTCTATCGTATTGATCTACAATCTGAACCCCAACTCAAAAGACTCTTCTTGTTTTCATCAAGTGGGTCAGAATTCAATTTGTGCTTGATTCTCCAGTTAAACTCATTAGGAAATCATGTTTAATTTGTTTAGACAGTATTGGTAGTATTTTTAAAGAATTTTCTGTACTGAAATATTAATGTTATTGTGCTAGAAGCAACCTTCCTCCTTTGGATAATTTAAAAGGGCTCAAAATATATTTATTTTTCTCAGGCCTTTTAATGCCACCATTTTAGAATTTGTGTTTAATATCCATTCTCATTATTCCTCTTATTCCACATTTCATGGAGATCAGTGGTGTTTTATTGCATCTTGTAAATCGCCAAAAGTTGTTAAAGGAATAGGCAACTTACAGCTTTTTAAAATATATAATGTGGACGAGATGCAAATCCACGCACCTAAAAATGAATTAAAAAGTAGACAGTTAGCTGGTGCATAATCTCTTTTAGTATCCCAAGTTGATGGTGAAGTTTCTATCTTCTCTCCTCCACTCAAAATCAATCCAGATTCTATTCTAAATTGGCTCTTTTGTTCTAGCAGGCAGCTGTACTATCAGCCTCCCCTCGAGAAGAATGGCTTCCTGCCTTAGTCCTAATAACATTTCCACAGGGGGAAGGGACGTTGAGTGGCTGCATTAGTTTTTTCTATGTTCAGCTGCACCACAGTTGCCATTTAATTTCATCAGCCATTGCAAGGTATACATGTGTACGACTGAGCCTGCATCACACAAGAGGACTGTTCTTAAAATAGGTAAGAAATGGATCTTAGCAATTCATTTTTGTTAAAGTTTAAGATTCTAATTGCATTTTAAGTTTATCTGTCTTTAGCAGATAGACAATGTTTCTACAGCAAGAGAAGCTTTAAGTTTCTTTTCTATGATCTTGGGAACATAACTGACATAATTGTTTCCCTTCATGGAAAGTGGAGAATATTTGAAAACAAGTCCTATTATTAAAACAAAAAACAAAACTGCCTTGTATGTCCTACTCACTTTGTGCCAGCAGGCCCAAAATGGAAAACTGAAGCTTTGACCTCCAAAAAAATTTCCCTTCTACTCTGGAATAATACTTGCATCTGTCTCTGGCCCAAGTTATTTTTTTTTTAATTTATCACAAAACTCCCACAGATATTAAGCATTTCAGCACTTAACTAGTACTATCTTACAAAATAAAAAAAAGAAACTTTGCTTTAATTGCTTTTTAAAAATACCCAAATCTTTTAACCTATACCATGTTCTTCAGCAATTATAAATATTTAACCAGGAAGAACCCCAAATCAAATGCATTGATGTAGGTTCTAAATACCCTAATTCAGTTTCTTGAGAGAATAATTTGTGGTTTTCATAAGTTGGGGTGAAGCAATAACAAATCTAAGAAAATTGAAATCCAATCATACTATGCAATAAGGAGATTTTATTCTGAAGAACAAAAGCTCTTTTCTCAAGGGTAGACTATGGAGAAAATGGGCTGCAGGAATTTGATTTTATAACAGGACTGGTCCTTTGTGTGAACTTGGGATGTGGTGTACATGTTGGTCTCAATGTATCCTTCCTATGCAATTCAGGATGCCCCTATTTTGAGCTCTGATCCTGTGTGAAATGTGGAAGAAGTAGGAACTTTGCCCTCAGATAGGTAGACTCCATCTCAGGCGTCTCCCCACCCCACCCTGAGGGAATTTCTGTCTTCCCATGGAGCCAGTAAGGTACCAAGAAAGGAGGGGAGGCAGATCGGAGATCTTTTAAGCTTCTAACATTGGTAAAAGCACATTGAATCAACAGTGTTAATTGTTTTAACGCTCATTTGTCAAGAGATTGACTGAGCTAGGGCTCATATATTTAGTTCTTTACAAACCATGCCTCAAAGATAAGTTAGAGCCTTTTAAAACCTTATCTTCAGTTCTATTATAGTAACAAGGAAAATAAGTTAGATTCAATGGAGCATCAGTTAGAAATTAAGAACTAAATTATTTCATTATTTATTCCACTGATATTAACACTAATATCAGTGGAATATCACTAACACTATATAAGCTGGTTTCTACCCAACGAAAAACTGAACAATCATTTCCAAAGATGCGAATCCCACTTTTTTATATCATCCAATAAAATTATGTTTAACCCTCTCATCCCTATTAATTAACACTGAATAAAGAGTAAGGACATTTTTTAACTATATGAAAGAATCTCATGTAATGATAGCAATTTCCTCAAATAATTAAAGAATGGCATTTCACACGTTGGTCTGTCTTCTCTCCTGCTTTAACCATTCACTTACAGTTGCTCTTCTCACACAGATTTGCCTTAGCACAGAAAGAAAGGCAGGAACATAGAGGAAATTTTATCCTATAGATATACATGTTTAAGGTAGGGATGTGGGATAAGATAGGTAGCCTCAATCTTATCTTCCTACAAATGTTAAAGTTTAATTTATTCAGAAGCATCTGAATAAATTAAAGATATGACAATTTTCTCCATAAGAAATCTAAGAAATATGGGGGGAAATTATCATCTTACAATTGCTTCCTACACCCTTCATAATAATTCAAGAATTCATTAATTCTTTGATTAACCTGTTTAGATCAGGGCTGTCAAACTTGTGACCTGCAGGCTGGATGCATCACGTGCTGGCCATGCCCCATCTAGTTTAGCAAAGGGGGGGAAAGTCCCGATATGTCATGTGACAATGCCATGACAACATGAGTTTGACACCCCTGGTTTGGTTTATCGCAGACAACAAAGAGTAGAAATTAATCCATAAACATTTTATACCATACCATAAATTCTTTGAAGTGGCTACTTCCAACAACCAATCTTCAACACAATTTTCTGGCTAGGTAGCTAAAATGATTTGACCAACTTTGAGTATAACTTCATTTAATTCAGGGCAGACACTATCCCTGAATCATTTTCCAAAGGTGATTTTATACTTTTTCAAATAATTTCAGTAAGATACATTTCTTCTCGTTTTAAAAAGAAGCCTAGAAATAAAGAGAAGGAAATATATTTTCTTTCCCAAATTAAGAGATTTTATGTAAGAATAACCCTATGGGGGGGATTTTCACAATAAACTATAACAGTACTTTCATGTACATTTCATCCCATGGTAATACTTCACTTGTATTTCTATAACAGAACACATTATTTTCACTTTAAAACTATCCTACCACATTCAACATTTTGTCCATGGATGCAGTTACATTATTTTGTTGTTTGAATTTTACACCAGAAAACATCATTGGAACACAGCTGCCATCTGCTGGATACATGACTTGCTATATTTTTCTATCAGTTTCTGAGAATGTTTTCACATCAACCTGATAGCCATGTCAACCATATATTATGCCAATCTATTTTCATGTACATTGCCCTCTTTGAACTTGGGGTCCATTAATCTCCTGCCAAATGGTTAGACTGCCACCATTGATCTTAGTTGTAGTGTCCAGGGGTGTCCAACCTTGGCAACTTTTAAGAGTGTGGCTGGCTGAGAAATTCTGGGAGTCCAAATCCACAAGTTGTCAAGTTGGGCACCTCTGTTTCTCGAATATTTCCTCCCTACTCCGGACCGTCAAGCAAAAGAGAAAATACCATTTCCTTTATAAATTAAAAGTATTGTATTATAGTGGAAAATAGTTTAGTCTTTTCTAATATACTTACCGGTAGGTCTGGCAGATAACTTAATATGTCATTTTATAAAAATTTTCTTTAAGTTTAGAGCATAATGTAAATTTTAGTCCATTTAGCCAAGTTTTTTTTTATCATTGTTCCATTTGCACACTGTAAGCAAAGTTTTTGGCTCCTTTATCATACATTATTCTACTCCTTTTTCTCTCTCATGTCAACAAAACATACATTTTATGTATGTTTCATATTATATATTGTTGTAACTATGTATCATTTATGTGTTTGCAACTGTGTATCAATGCAACTATGTATCATTCAGACATTGCAACATTGTATCATTTCACGTGTAATCATTAAGCTTCTGTCTTCTCAGTGACCTTTTACAGGGCACGTACAGAGACAAGGAGTCAAACATTTGCAGAAATGGTTTACTCACTTGGGATTACATTGTCTGGCATGCAGCTTTGTGAAGAAGTAATATCCTGATCAAATATAAATCTTGCCATCCTGTCTGTCCTGATATCTTGCTTTTGTTTGAGCCATTGTTAAATCTGTATATTCCGTCTGACCTAGGCTTAACCTAGGTTCTGAATAAACAATCACCCCCTTTTGAATGAGCATAATAAAAGAGCGTGTACCCGGACATTCGGGG
>BLBF01018824.1:0-10525 GCA_015471245.1 Laticauda colubrina
CTGGCAGGCAGGCATGAACCAAGGCTGGCAGGAAGGCAGGCACCAAGGCTTGCAGGCAGACTGGCTGGCAGCAAGGCTGGCAGGCAGACAGCAAGTCTGGCAGGGAGGCTGGCAGCAAGGCTGGCAGCAAGGCTTGCAGGCAGGCATGCAGGCAAGGCAGGCAAGGCTGTCAATCCATCCAGCAGCAGGTCTTTCCTCTGAATGGTGACCTGCTTCCGAGCTGCTTCCCTTATATCCGCGGGGCTGATGCAATGCATCCTCCCTGCATGCACAATTAACGCTAGGCATCCCTTAGGCTTCCGCTGTGCATCCGCTAGACTTCTGCTCTGCATACGCTTCATCCGTTCGGCATCCGTTCTGCATCCGCTGTATCTGTTCCGCATCCGCTTTGCTGAGGTCCCCCGGAAGCCTTGCGGATCCGGTCTCATCCGCTTCCATCTGCTGGGCTTCCGTTCCGCATCCGCTTTCCATCCGCCCTGCGTCCTCCCCACGTTCGTTCCTTTCCATGTTATCCGCTCCGGTTATGCAAATTTTCACCCCTTCTGAGAGCGGATAACAATGGATGGAACATTTTCTCGTCCGTTGTGTCCTTTTTACTAACGTTTTGCATCCATTGGGCAGAGTGACAGGGCTTTAAGCTGAATTTATGGATTGAACATCATATGATTTGGGGGCCAAGTAATTCTGTCTTTCATGGAAGTTGGACAATTTATATTTTGCCATCTTAGAACTCTACCCCTCCATGGTAAAGAGCTGAATGCACTTCTGTTTAAGTCTTTTCCAACAATATTCCCGTGAAAAGTAAGAAAAGAGAAAACTCTTTTTCTGATAATGCATAGAAAGCACCATAATTATCCTCAGAAGGTATACATTTTTCTATATAGCTAAAGAAACGCTAGGTGTAGATTACAAATAGTGATACATGTTCCCCAAAACTTGCTAGAGCAGTTATTCATGATTCATTCAACTACAATATAACCTAATTTTTACACAATCCATTCTAAAACTTTAGTTCTTTTTTGGAAGGAGGAAGGGTAATTCACTCATCTCATTTCTATGATCATAGGGAAATGTCTAATATTAATTTATAACAACAGCAATCAAAGGCATAGGGAGTGAGAGGACTCTCAATTGCAGCCCATACTCTGATCTCAGTCTCTCCTCAGAAAGAGATGGCGAAGTGCCTCAGTGCACATAACTTCTTTGCAGCACACCGTTGTCTTTTCGGGAGTTTAATGATGCTGAAGTGTCTCCATGATTAAAATTTAAAGGCTCACAAGTAACCAAGTAATTTGCCCAAAACTCCTTATCCAGCACTCACCACAAAGAGTCTGATTTTAATATACTATTAATCAAGCACCAGTCTAGTTTACAACAGATATTTTAAATTATGGAAGAACTAACCTCTTTGTTCTCCATAGTGTCATGCAAAAAAATATTTCCTTTTATCAGAAATGTATATGAACACACCTATTGCAAAGAGGAGGAATAAAATATTTTGGAATAGGAATACTATATAGAAATATTGGGCACTCTCTCTCTCTCTCCCTCCCTCCCTCCGTGTGTGTGTAAGAGAGAGAGAGAAAGAAGAGAGAAAACAAGAGAGAAAATGAGAACAAGAGGGAGAGTACAAGAGAGAATGAGAGAAGGTAGAGTCAGAGATAGAGAACAAGAGAGAATGAGAAAAAGAAAGGATGAGAGAATGAGAGAAAGAGAGAAAGAGATAGACAGAAAGAGATAAAAAGAAGTGTTTGTGTGAGAGACAGAGAGAAAGACAGAGAGAAAGGGAAAGAGGGAGAGAGAGAGAGAAAGACAGAGAGAAACAGAGAGGCAGAGAGAGAGAGACAGAAAGAGAGAGAAAGTAAATTCTATTTAGAGTTTTATTGACATACATTTGCATTGTGTATCTGAAAAAGCAGTAAAGATCTGTTGAAATAGCTGAGTCTAAATTATGATTTCTATTTTGTAAAGGAGAGAAAGAAAATGAACTAACAAAAATGTTATTAGAACGATTTGGTGGTTTTAGCAGCTGAAGCACAGGGATCAGTGTCAATGCAGTGTGCCAGCATATAGGAATCTCGACAGTATTCAACATATTTTTCTAAGCAGAAGATTTATGCAGGACTGGTGCACATTTTCTACGCTCCACCTGAGGCTGGATTGCCACCTGGAGGATCACAATGTTTTACTCAGTAAAAATAAGTCAATGCTAGTTTGTTTTATTGGTGTTTTTCTTCCCCTCACTTTGCTGTACAGCATGCTGTCCAGCCCTCCAAGGAGTTACAACCGAGCAATGAGAAAATTCTCATTAGGAAAGTGAAAGCCCTCAGATTGACTGCTGGGAAGTTTATGAATGAGAGACCGGCTTTTTTCCACGCGGGTCTAGCATTGCAACTGGCACACTGAATGGGTCACATCAGAAAAAGGGTGTGTAAAATACTTTCTTTTCCATCAGGAAAAGAGATGAAGACACCAGATAGGGATGCAAAATGGAAGCAATTGACCCTGTCATAGGAGATCCTCTAATTTTATTTCTGTAATTAAATAAAACAGGAAATAAAAGAGGGTCGTTTGTGCTCTTCTCTAAATATTTCCTTCTCGGTATACTAATCAGAAATGCTTAATTTCATTCCATCTTAGCAAAAGGGGACAAAAAGAAAAGTCTTTGGAAGTGAGATAGCCTCATTTGAAAACATATGGGCATAGCTACAGAGTGGGAGAAAGAAGCTGTTATCAAAGAGAAATGTTCAAGACATCTTTTCAGACAGAGTTAAAAATGTAATTCTCCAGAAGTGCATGTTACCTTATCATCGGGCTTACAATGTTAACCAATTCTTTTCTATCAACTGGCAATTTTTTTTGGCAGACCCCTTTTGCATGATTCATGAAGGACCAGTAAAGGGCTAATTGTTCAAATTAATTTGCGTAAATGACTAAGCAAGAGATAACAAAATTACATCTGCACTTGTTTGGCAAAGATTCAATAGCAGCAGCCCTGTACTGCCAGCTGCTTCCAGACAACACTCATGCAGAAATTAAAAGCTACAAATATTAATTAATACACTTTTTTTTTGGAACGTTAATTTGCACTGAAAGGTTCCGGGAGTGCAAAACTGCTGAGAAGATGAACCATGATAATTAGAATTAATGGGATGGATGCATATTTTTTGCAGCTGAAATTTAAAAAAAAAAAAACTATGAATGGAACTGGGAACTTGGAGCTGACATTCTCATAAATCTCTATGATAATGCAGCTATTAGTATTAAAAGGATTAAGTACTGTGGCTCCAATGTTATCCATCACATGACATGTTGTAGCCCATCTGTCACTGAAGCAACTAAGACATGATAGCTGTCCTTGAAGAAACTGTCTGAAAAGCTTGGGGAATTTAAAGAATTGCCAAGCACAAAATGAATAGCTCAAACCTCTGACTCCCAAATAAAAATAATGACCAACACTCTATACTTGTCAACTTACAGCTTTAACAAATACTTTGTGCTCACAATGTCTGGATAGTATAGGTAAACTATTCAAAACAGAGAGAAGTTAGACATGGGAGGGGGAAGTATTCCACATTATTATTTTATTCACTGCTGACTTTATATAGGAAGGAACACATGCTAACAATTATATGGTGCTTTTTTCCCCCATTTTTCTCCAAGGCCTCAGGAATGATGCATAAATATATTTTCTTCTTAAATATGTCTACATTTTAAAGGAACAGAACAAGATAGCCATTTATAACTGCACAGATAAGCAAAATATGGGCAGCATTTATGCCTGAGCAAATTGGAGCATGTAAACTTACTGAGATAAAAATCAATGGATGCTCTTATTTTTAACTTCCTGTTTTCCATTGTATGGGTAAAGCACATTTTAAATGTTTTTTTGAAGACGCAATCATTAATAACAGATAACAGTCACTAGACAGATAAATGACACACAAAATGAAGTTTCCAATAGTAGCGTATAATGTTTTCTTGCCTGAAGATGTGTACATGTGCAGAGGTTTGCGGACTACAATGCCAAGCATTGTACATTTTTGTACATTGTACAAAATGTACATTGTACATTGTACATTTCAAAATAGAACATTTTGAAGATGATACAACGGTACAAGTGCAAACTATCACCCACTAGATGATCTGTTTCTGCATTTTGAAATCCAGTTGTATGATGCATCAGTTTCACATAAATCTTTGGACAGACAAGCAAGAAAAACAGTAAGGATTCATAGCTTGCAGTGTTTAGTAACGAAGTAGTGAGAAATAGCAAAGCAATCATTAGTTGATCTTCTACGTTATTTTGGAATACAAAACACAATTAATTTTATTATGGACCTAATGTAAGAATTGCCAGGAGGCTGATTTATGGTGTTTTATTTTTACATAAAATAAGGACATCTATGCAATGATAGAGAGTCCCAAATACATAATGGATTGTTGTATTTTAGATGCATTTATATACATATAATGATACATATCACTCATTTCACTCACATCATTCCTATCATTATGATTCAATAACTCATAATACCTATTTCATGCATTTTTTAAAATCAACTTTCCTATTACTGTAGCATTTCTTAGAAAGAGTATTCCTCCTTATTATTATTAATATCTGTACTTGTTATGAATCTCAGAAGGAATATTTTAGTTAGGAATATCCAAGGATCTTCCCCTATATACTTAGCATATTTTGGCTTGCTAATATACAATATATATGTCTTGGTTAGCAGTTAAATAGACACAAATAATATATTTATTCTCAGACAATTTGTATTTATTAGGTTGTATTTTTTAAAGAAATAACACAATTACAAAAAACATTGGCCATTTCAGAGGACATATAAGCCTATAATTTCTCCTTGTAAAATGTAGATTGTCTCATTCTATGGCTGGAACATTAAATGAGGATGTTCAGTTATTGCTTACAACTGTTATGGAGGATAACCTGCATGAATAACTGCTCTGTGTATTATTTCCATTTTACTTGTTCCACCACAGTGGAAGTGAGGGTGGAAATAAAGAAAAAGAATGAAAGCACGAGAAATTGAGACCAGATATTGATCCATCTCATCAGAAGCATTATTATTAAATTTTGATCGCTATTGTTGAACTTATTTGAATTTCATAATGGGGAAGACTAATATTTTCCAGTATGCTTGTTTTATAAATTTTATAAACAAAGTTGCTATCTACTGCTCTGGATCATCACATTTGATGTAGATCTTGTCATTTGCTATAATTTTATCATATAGGCATCAAACAGTATGGCTATAAGCATTTGTGTTATGTTCTTCTAACACAGGGTATTTGCTACTTCTTCATAATAATTTCTAATATTGTTTGTGTCATGTAAATGAACCGGTTAATTTCTATCTCCTCTGTGAAGTAACTAAAATTGCAAAAAGTTCTCTCTCTTTGTTTGAAACTATAAACAAAGAAGCTTATGGACTGTCAATTTTTGGATGAGAAGTGAAGCATCTTCAAGAAAAATAAAAAAAGTGCAGTTGTCATTTACCTTTGGGACAATCATGACTGAAAATTTTCCACTGACACATGCAAATGCATATTTAGATCCAAACTTATATTGGCCCAAGTATGCATTTGCATGTCACAAACATGTGTCATCATTTTGACATGATTGTGGTTTGTTGCAGAGACCATAATTGGTATCTGTCAAATCTTTTCTCTGTGTCCAAGCATTTTAAGGTAGCCAGCCCATTTTTGTACATCTATTGCTCTTAAATATTGTTTAGGATTGTGTTTAATTTTCCATGAATTTGTAAGCATCTCCATCTATGTGTATGTGAGAAAGACAAAGCAACACACACACACACACACACAGAGAGAGAGAGAGAGAGAGAGAGAGAGAGAGAGAGAGAGAGAGAGACCTACTTACCTATCTTATGATGGGCCATAATGTGCAAATATTTTCAGCTTAGTAAGTATATAAATAAGGTACCCTCGTTATGAGCTTGGGCATTTTTTGGTTCCAAATGGATTAGCATCCAGTGCTAAAGTTGCTATTAGAGGCAATACTATAGGGTTAATCTCAATTTCTACAGGTTCCATTTGCCAAAAGACACCGAAAGCATTCTTCATGCAGAAGAGTTTTCTGTTGCATTTTACTTTCCTTTTGTCACCAAACAGCAACCGAGCACACAATGGTCCACAGTACCAAGGGAAGAAGTACAGCCTCGGAGCAGCAGCCTGTCACCACTGCAAACGTATAAGCTGCTCCCCAGTCAGTCAGGAGACCAGTGCCAGTGCTTTTGCAAACTGTTTCTGTTCTATCAGTTCAGGAGAGAAATGGAGAGTAGAAACTGTCACTGACTCTAACAAAAGACCCAGACAATAAAATAATAAACTCCTAACTGGCAATCTTGGAAATTGATGTTAGGGTTCCTGCAAAAATCATGGTGCAAGCTAAAGGGAAGCCTATGCATATTTTAGGCCCATTCCTACAGGGACCATATCAGCAGGATGCAGGCAAGCAGAAACCTGTATCCAGAACTTCTGATTTGTGTCTCAGCTTTTCTAATTCCCTGTTGTCTGGTGTCCCCTAAAGGGGAGACCAAGAGTTTTCAGAATGGCTTGCTAATTACACGTCTCATCAAAGGCTCAACACTTATGCGAGCAATGAGTCAAAAGCACTTGTCTATCAGGCACCTCTCTCCTTCAGAGGCTCTACTTTTGAATCATCCTTTCTAGAAAGAGAGCTGGGTCCTTGAATTCTTCCACATCTGGCCAGTTTCAAAGATAAAAAGCTATTTTAAATGTAGAATAGGCAGGGATTATATGTGAGACTATGTTTCAGTGGTGGGATTCAAATTTTTTTCTACCCGTTTCATGGGCGTGGCTTGGTGAGGGTGGCAGGGGAAGGATACTGTAAAATCTCCAGTCAGAGGTGGCATTTGTCGGTTCTCTGACTTACTCAAAATTACTCAAAATTTCCGCTACCAGTTCTCCAGAACTGATCAGAACCTGCTGAATACCACTTCTGCTATGTTTGTGTGTGTGTGTGTGTGTGTGTGTGTGTGTGTGCACGCGGACTCATAGATAGATAGATAGGTAGATAGATAGATAGATAGATAGATAGATAGATAGATAGATAGATGATAGATAGATAGATAGATAGATAGATAGATAGATAGATAGATAGATGTTCTTATTTGTGGAAGCCTTCATTGAAGGTTATGAATGAGAAGTATTTGCTCTGATGGAATTTTTGATGATGATGGTGGTGGTGGTGGTGATGGTGGTGGTGGTGGTAGTGGCGATGATGATGATGATGATGATGATGATGATGATAAAGCTCTGAAAAATCAGTCCTGCCAAGCATGATTAAATCTTTAACTGTGACCGAGCTGGTAAGGGTGGTATACCTGAGGACAAAACTGACAGATTATTTCTGATGAGGATGGGAAGGACTCGTTTTGTTTTCCTTTTAAACCTGAACCTGGAGACATGTTGTAACATTTGTATTATTTGCAATAAAATGTCAGCAATGATGCTATAGGATTGCAAAGGGTGGAAGTAAAGCCCCTGTCACACTGCACCAATGGATGCAAAGAGGATGTAAAATGGACAAAAAAGCTTGCCATCCGTTGGTTAACGCGATGTACTCACTGCCTCAGTTTTGCTTCCTCTCTATCTGTCCAACATCTGTTTATTGACGTTTCATTCGCTCAGAAAGTTTTGAGCTGCTCAAAACTTTTGAGTGGAAAATGTATCCAATGCATCCGTTCTGCATCCGCTAGGCATCCGCTAGGCATCCGTTATGCATCCGTTATGCATTCGCTGTGCATCCGCTAGGCATCTGCTATGCATCCACGCAACTCCATCTACTCCAGCGGTAAACAGACGCAGGGAGGAAGCGGAATGGACGCGGAACGGATGCAGAACGGATGCCTAGCGGATGCAGAATGGAAACAAAGCATGTAAAATGGAAATACGTTCGCAGAGGGGACCTATCTCAGATATTAAGGATGTCTACAGGATGCCTAGAGGATGCCTAGAGGATGCAAAGAGACACCTATACTGCCTATAAAAAGGGGGAGCGACTCACCTGGATCTCACTTTCAGAACAGCAGCCCAGCTGCAGACCTCTGCAGCCTTCATTTGCCTCTTCCTCTTCCACAGCATCCAGTCAGGTCTACCGTGGATCGTAACAAAGTCCTTTTGGCAGCCACCATCCTTCTGCAACAGTGCGAAGCCATCTACAGGCTCTGTGAACTCTACTACGGGAAGAAAAAGAGGCGGCCAAGAAGTGTCTGGGTACGAAGATGGTTCGCCAATAGAGCAGAGTACGGACTGTACAACAAGCTGATGGTGGAGCTCAGGAACGAAGACACTCATGCATTCCAGAACTTCATGAGGATGCCTCCAGCCATGTTTGATGAAGTTGTGCAGCGTCTGACACCCAGGTTGACCAAGCAGAGCACCAACTTCCAGCCCAGCCTGGAACCTGGGCTCAAGGTGGCACTCACTCTGTGCCACCTGGCCTCAGGGATCACCTACAGGAGCATGCGGCTGGAGGGTGCCACCCAACACCCTCAGCATTGTGGTCAGAGAAGTGGTGCAGGCCATCATCGGAGAATACAAGGAGGAGCTCCTCCAGTGCTCCTCCACTGAAGAAGGATGGAAGAAAGTTGCAGAGCAGTGGTATCAGAGGTGGAACTTCCCACACACCGTTGGAGCCATAGATGGCAAGCACGTGGCCTGCAAAGCGCCAGCCAAGTCGGGGTCCACTTATTTCAACTACAAGGGCTTATTCAGCATCATCCTCTTTGCCATGGTCAATGCTGACTACAAGTTCATGTACATCGATGCTTCAGGCAACGGGTCAGCTTCAGATGCCCAGGTATACAACGCAAGTGACCTCAAGGGTGGGCTGGAATGCAACCTCATGGTGGGCTTCCCAGATCTAGACCCCCTGCCCAACGACACGCAAGATGTGCCCTACTTCATCGTGGGGGATGACGCCTTCTTCCTCACAACCTACCTCATGAAGCCCTATACCTCCAAATACCTCACCTGTGAAGAGAGGAGCTTCAACTACAGGCTGTCCAGGGCAAGACGGGTGGTGGAGAACGCCTTTGGCATCCTGGCCAACAGGTTCCAGGTACTTCTCATCACCATGCAGCCTCACCCAGAGACCGTGAGGAGGATCATGGAAGCTTGCTGCATCGTGCACAATCTCATGCGCACCCGCTACCCAGTCTTGCAGAACAGGCTCGTGGACCTCCAAAAGGGCAATGGGGACATGGAGCTTGGGGAATGGAGGAAAGGTCGAAACCTGATAGACACTGAGGATGTGCAAGGCCCCAACAGAGCCTCATGTGAAGGGAAGAAGCAGCGCAACCTCCTGAGACACTGGTGCAACTCCCCAGCTGGAGCAGTGGAGTGGCAAGACAGGATGATAGATGCTTAATGGATGCTTCCTTCAGCCTGTCTCATCACATGGATGAGATTGGGCCATGTATGTTTGGTTGGCCTACAATGAACAGGGCATTTAATAAAGAGTTGTGTTTATGTTGACATGTGTGGATGAATTATTAAATTGTTTTTGATAATAAAGGGCCATAGGTGTGGCACCTGGGAGGGTGGACCATCCAGTCCCACGATGCTTGCACTGGAGATTTATCTATCCCACAGCTATTACCCATACCAAAGGTATCCCTGCCCATCCCACTGCTATCCTTACCCATCCCACAAGCATGCAAAGGCTTAAACCATTTCTAAAAGTTTCCACCAAGACTTTATTAAAAAAAAGTAATGAAGCAAGTGTGTGAATCAAAACTAGACTTTATTAACAACAAGCTATAAAACAAAAATGAGTCTCTGGCACTCCTCTTGGTCACTCAGTCTCAGTGGTGAAGGGTCCAGGTGCTGTGGAGGTGGCTGGTGCTGGAGTGCTTGTCATCAGCTCCTCCAGAAGCAGAAGCAGCAGAAGCACCAGCCCCAGAAGAGTGAGCCCGTGCTGCAGAAGCCCCAGCAGAACCAGAGTGATGGCCAGGGGGCGGGATGGTAGCCCTGTCCCTCTTGCGAGGGCTGGCAGCAGATGGCTTTGGCTTGCTGTGCTTCCGCATGGTTGTGGGGTTGCTGGCTGGCAGGGAGGCTGGCAGGAACCAAGGCTGGCAGGAAGGCTGGCAGGGAGGTAGGCACCAAGGCTGGCAGGCAGGCATGCACCAAGGTTGGCAGGAAGGCTGGCAGGCAGGCAGGCATCAAGGCTGGCAGGGAGGCAGGCACCAAGGCTGGCAGGAAGGCTGGCAGGCAGGCAGGCACCAAGGCTGGCACACAGATATGAACCAAGGCTGGCAGGAAGGCAGGCAGCAAGGCTGGCAGGGAGGCTGGCAGCAAGGCTGGCAGGCAGGCAGACAGCAAGGCTGGTAGGGAGGCTGGCACCAAGGCTGTCAGGAAGGCTGGCAGGCAGGCAGGCACCAAGGCTTGCAGGAAGGCAGGCACCAAGTCTGGCAGGCAGGCATGAACCAAGGCTGGCAGGAAGGCAGGCACCAAG
>BLBF01018835.1:0-17735 GCA_015471245.1 Laticauda colubrina
AAGCCCCAGCAGAACCAGAGTGAGGGCCAGGGGGCGGGATGGTAGCCCTGTCCCTCTTGCCAGGGCTGGCAGCAGATGGCTGAGGCTTGCTGTGCTTCCGCATGGTTGTGGGGTTGCTGGCTGGCAGGGAGGCTGGCAGGAACCAAGGCTGGCAGAAATGCTGGCAGGGAGGCTTGCAGGAAGGCTGGCAGGCAGGCTGGCAGGCAGACATGCAGGCAGGGCAGGCAAGGCAGTCGATGTGTCCAGCAGCAGGTCTTTCCTCTGAATGGCGACCTGCTTCCGAGCTGCTTCCGTTATATCCGCGGGGCTCATGCAATGCATCCTCCCTGCATGCGCAATTAATGCCAGGCATCCATTAGGCTTCCGCTGTGCATCCGCTAGGCTTCCGCTCTGCATCCGCTTCATCCGTTTGGCGTCCGCTCTGCTTCCGCTCTTTCCGTTCCGCGTCCGCTTCGCTGAGCCCCCCCGGAAGCCCTGCGGATGTGCCACCCACTCCCATCCACTCCCATCCACTTCCATCCGCTGGGCTTCCGTTCCGCATCCACTTTCCATCCGCCCTGCGTCCTCCCCGCGTCCGTGTTATTCGCTCCAGTTATGCAAATTTTCGCCCCTTTTGAGAGCGGATAACAATGGATGGAACATTTTGCTCGTCCGCTGTATCCTTTTTGCATCCGTTGGCCAGTGTGACATGGCCTTTATATTCATTTCCATTCCTCTCACATTTGGAACCTGCTGTCCATGGTTAAGATGGCCTCTATTAGCTTATTTGTGCTCATGCTGATAACTTCTTTAATAACTTTAATAGTTGACTCCTTGTTTAACTATGGCTTGGTTTGTTTCAGTTAAGTACTTATTCCATTCCTGAGGACTCCTGGGTTGTACTGTGTTACCTCCTTTTGATTATTCTGCTGTGTTCTTTCGACAGAACCTCACTTAGGCAAACTAATTCTTATATATAGTTCAGTCGAACTGCTTATAGCTGTGAGCAGATAAATGTTTTCTCCATTCAGCCATGTCTCTCAATCTAACTTGCCTCACGGAGTTGCAATATTATATGTGTTACTTTGAGGTCCTGAATGAAAAGTGGAATATACTTTTAATAAACCAGTGAACAAATAAAATCCCAGTTGCAATATCTTCCACCTATTTGTCACCATCAAATCTATCCGAGACTAAGAAAACTCAGACTATCTGTTAATTAACCAAAGCCAATTAAGAAATAATTACACTTTGCCTAGCCCAGGAGAAACTGCCATTAGCAGACCATTTACTGCATGAAATAAAGCAAACTGGATGTTCTTCTGCTATTCAGCCTTTTAGCCCTGTGTAAAGATAATTTGCATGTTCATTTGAAATCTAACTAATTTTCACAACTTCTTTGTCTTATTTTGACTCCCACATTAATAATATAGTCATTTAAATTCTATTTTTAACCCACATGGGTAATTTCAGAGATAGATTTAGGAATATTCAGAGAGAATATGAGCTAAATAGTTCTTGGTAAATATCTTTTTCAGTATTTTATTTGTTGAGCATTTCCACCTGTTTTGTTATTGACACCTTGGTATAATTGCAGAAAGCTTTACTTTTTTAATCTAGAATTTAAATACATTGAAAAGAAAGCAGGTGTATATTCTTGATTCAGGAGTTTTTGAAACTAGAACAGCAACAACAAAAGCCTTCCACAAATTAAATAGTTATTTTTTAAATTCTGCTGAGATTTTTGCATTCATCTGTGACTATGCTTGTGGCTTCTATTATAATGTATTTTTAAACATATTTTGGTTTTTGCAAGTATAGGATTCTTATAAAATAGTTTTAATAAATTAATATTAGTAGGTTTACCTGTGTGTTTATAATTAAGCCCAGTTCAGGTAAATGAGATTTAAATACCATATAAACTTATATTTCAACAAATCAGTAGAATAATCAGTAACATATTCCCTGGTCTAATACAATAATCAATAAAAAATATAATTCCTACTCAAGTATAACTTCAGGATAAATCTACAGCAAATAGAGAGAAAGCTCTCACTGCTTTCTATAGTAGGGCAAAAAAGAAGTGTATGAAGGGTTTTTTAAAATGTCTAGATAGCCTGGTATAGCTCCAGGGGGTCTCCAGTTCCAAAGAATAGAAGCTTACTGGGAAAAAGCTCTAAATATGTGGTAGAAATGTTAAAACAAGGACAAACTAATCTACCTTGATTGCACCATCAAGCTGACTGCAGAGGAACTTTAATTGTAATCAAGTTCTTCAAATAATGGTAGTATTCCGATATGCACAGTCCAGAAAGCCAACAGCAGCAGTTTAAAGTTGCAGATTTTGCTCTTGTAAACCCAACCATTGTAAAGACTCATGAAAAGAAGAGGTAGAGAACATAGGGATCTTGCATGTTCTAAGAATGGAGTGAAATGAAATGGAATGGAACAGAACATTTCATTTGGCCAAGTGTGATTAGTAATAGCAATAGCACTTAGATTTATATACTGCTTTATAGTCCTCTCAAAGTGCTTTATTATTTATATTGCCTCCAACAACCTAGGTTCTCATTTTACCCACTTTGGAAGGATGGAAGGTGAATCAACGAGCCTGGTGGGATTCGATCTGCCAAATTGCAGTAGGAGTAGCTTGCAGTACTGCATTCTAACCACTATGCCACCGAAACTTCTTTAGACATACAAAGGATTTGTCTCTGCTACAGAAGCTCTCAGTGTACAACAGAAAGCAACAGAACCATTATCATCATTAATTATCATCATCATGTTGTATGTTCTATTTTGTAGCTGTACTCTCTTGGTTTTATTTAAGTTTTTACTTAGTACACATCACTGATCTGTTGTCATTCAGAACTCATTTCAAGGAAGCTGGATTTTAGGGAATTCATTTTTCAGATAGAGTTTGTGTTCTCCTCTATCCCAAACAACAGAGGTGAAGAAAGTGTGGCTCATGAATTGTAACGACCAGTTAGGTTTCTGGTGCAGCCCACAATGACCCGTTGTTTGTATCCTGTTACTTTGAGTTAGTCTTGACTCCTGGCAACTACACAGAAAAGTCCATGCTGTTTCCTTAGCAACATTTTCCAGAAGTATTTGCCATTCAGAATGTCTGCTCCAAAGTTATCTAGTTGTCTTTATTTCCAAGGCAAAGCTGGAATTGACAGTTTCCTGATTCCTAGCCCATCACATTTAATTATTGCACCAGACAGGCTCTTTCTCTCTGTCTCTCAGAATGGGACAACTTGCCACAGTTGACTTGCTCCAGCCAACTCACCCAGCCAACTTGCCAGGCCAACTCACCACCACAGGACAATTCAAGGTAAAATAATGTAAGAGAAGTAGAAGTAGAATTGCAGCTCACCCCAGCTTTGAAGACTTCTAACTTGATAAGATTCAAACCTAAAGCATGACAAGGCCTGCTGCACATTCATTTGTCTCTCTATTGAGTTATCCCGCATTGAATAGGCAGGGCAAGTTGTCCTGTAGCAAGTTGGCTGGGATGAGAGAGGGGCAAGACAACTGGGACAAATAGGCTGGGGTAAGTTGGCCTGGGTGAGTCGGCTGCAGCGAGTTGTCCTGGACCTAGACTTCTCTCGCCCACACAGTAAACTCCTTTAATTTTTCTTGTGCAAAGTTTCTTAAAGGTTCATTCACCTGAATTTCTCATCCCATTCACCCAATTTGGATGCTTAGTCTTTGACCAAACTCTTAAAGGCCAATATTACTCTGAAGCCCAATGATATTGTGCTGCCTTGACTTACATATATGAGTAGATGGAACTTTGTATTTCTTCTCCTATAGCTGACCTCTATGTTACTTTAGCAGTCACATACCATTTCCCTGAGCATAAATCAAATTAAATTCAGGCAGACTAATTTCCAAATTACTACTTCTCCAAAGTGTACACTTTTTTGTAAGCTAGGAAAGGTAGCAGGATATACTTTCTTCTGCACTTGAGCTTTAGGCAGAAGGTTTATCCAAATCTCAGAAATCTATTTCATTTAACAACCCTTTTTAGGAGGGTCTTTAGATTCAAATTTTCTTCCCTGGGGATTTAAAAAAAAAAAAAAGCCAGAAGATTTGCAGAACAGATGGTAGCAAAATAGCCAAGGCCTAATTTAAGATTTCTTTCTTCCAAAGGAGGGCAATGATTTTGAGGCATAGTCCTATTTGGAACTTGAGAGCTTGAGGTGGATGAACTCACAAAATGTTGCCATCACAAAACATGCATGTATTAGTTAGTGAATTTGCTTTTCATAAAACATTCTATTATCCAAGAGGGATTCTAGCAGATATCAAAGGCATTGTGACAAATAAATGTAATGCTGAAGGCTAGTCATTTGCTTTGCAGCAAGTAGTTTACCATTTAAAAAGACATTTAACATAAGTGGTTCAGAAAACATGGTGAGTACCAAGAGAGACCTAAAGCAATATGGAGTCCAGATTGCTTATCCCTTCTTTACAACCTTCAGAAAGACTCAGACCACTTAGTTCTGCAAGAATTCTTCTATTTCCAATTTCCTAGAAAGATCCCCTGATATATGCTATTGTTTCAATGCACGATCACTACAGATTATGAGAACACAGGAATATTGTAGCCAAGGCTCATCTCATCATTTTGTTCCTTGCATTGGGCAGGTAGAGATTTTTGCACATTTGCAAAAGTATTTGCAAGCACACTGTTCCCAACCCAGAAGTAACAGTGATAGCCTTTGTCCAAGTGGTCCTGGAGAAGGGAAGAAAACTGTGTGAAGAGTTCTTTGTTAGTATAAGCCCACCAGGCTTTTAAAAAATTAAATGAAGTTGAACAAGATCCTGCAGCCAACTCATACTTTAAAAAATTACATGCAGCCCTTCATCCCTTTTCTGTCTAGATATGTTCATATATGACATAGAAATGCTAGTAAATTTTGCTTTTGGCTAGAATTTTTATTTTTGCCATATATCCTACTATTGCCAAATCCCCAGGTCTATTGTAGGAGAAAATTGTTGCAAAATTACTTTTCATTTTTGTAGGAATATGGAGCTGGTATTATAAATGGCTTGTGAGCAGACAGTGATATATGCTATATACTTTTACAGCAGATGTTTCCATGCTCAATTCAAGGGGCTAATAAATCTTATTAAATGTTATCAAAGTTCTTCCTAGCCATACTTACCTCCCTGTGCCATTTTGGGGGATACACTCCCCCCCGCCATACACAATCTGGTGGTTTTCCTTGATTCAAACAGTAAGCAGACCCTATTGGGTGCCAGTTTGACTCATTCCTAGACTGAGGGAACCTCCCAGTTGTACTTTATAGCTCTATATTGGGCTGCCACTGAACAGCATCCAGAAGTTTGAACTAATATAGAATGGAATGACACAGGTAATTTATATTACCTTGAAGAATCAACATTGCACCTCTGCTCCACAAACTGCATTGGTTACCAGTCTGTTTCCAGGTTCAATTCAATGTACTAGTTTTGACCTTTAAAGCCCTATATGGCATGGGAATGGGTTATCTGAGGGACTGTATCTCCCTGATTATTCATGCCCATGTCGCCAGATCTAGCAGAAAAGGCATGCTAAGAATCCTGTCACCTAGATCGGGGTGTCAAACTCAAATTCATTGAAGGCTGCATCAGGGTTGTTTGGCCTCAAGGGGGGGTCAAGGTAGGAGTGGCCAGATTGACGTCACTCATGTCAGCTTGACATTACTCATTTTCAGCCATTATGGCCTCCTGCAGCCCTCTTTCAATGAAAATAGAGCCCAGGGGATGCACAAGCTTGGTTTTCCTGACAGAGGGCTGCAGAAGACTGTCGCAACCAAAAATGGAGCCTGGGAGGGCTACGCATAGCCCTCCTGAGCTCCCTTTTCACTGGCAAAGGCACCACAGGCTGGTCTTCTGCTGTTTTCAGGGTGGCCCTGCAGGACCAATGTAATCACCTCACAGGCCAGATCCAGCCCATGGGCCTTGAGTCAGACATCCCTGACCTAGATTGTTATATTTGGTGGGTCTTTCTGTTGTGGCACCCGCTTCATGGAATATCCTCTCCTTCTGCCCTTCTGCCAAGTGAGGCTGGTTTTATCCATTTTGACTCCCTGGAATTCCCTCAAAAATTGGACCCCAGGGGACCACTGAAATATTGGGATGGTTCCATTGTTATTAACATATGCTCTTCACCCAATATTTCTTCTCTTTTAGCCTTGTGATTTTTTATAGATTTAATGCTTTATAATAATAATTGTATTGTATATATTATTTTTGAACTTTGTATATGTCACCCAAAGTCACTTTTTTGTGGCCATATAAATTTGATGAATGAATGAATGAATGAATGAATGAATGAATGAATGAATGAATGAATATCTGTTGCCTCTTGGAAGCAGTGAATTAATGCTTAGCTTGCATCGGTGCAAAGAGAGTAACATCAAGCCCAGAGATGTTCATTTTGTTTTGGCATAAAATGTCATCTGAGATCATTTCAAATTGCCGAAGAAATAAGATTCTTTCTTCTTTACCAATGGACTGAAAGCTATTAATATGTCACCAGATACATTTCTTTAGCTTGAGCGATCAAAGACTAATGTTAGTACCCTAGTTGCTCAGAAAAATATTGCAATGTAATTTATTTATTGATTCATGATTTTGCTAAATACTTGTCTCTTAACAGCTGTATTTGGATTTGTGATGGTGATAATTCTCCAGATAAATGAATCATTAACAAAAATCCAGCCATTTTTTATTTTCTGTTCAAAGACAATAGAACAGAAACTGAGAAAAAATACTAGTTCTTGTTTCCTGTCTACTTTCAGTGTTTGTAACTGACACTTTTCTGAACATAACTATATTATTTCTATGACATATGTCTTAGAAACAATAACTCATGTCATCTCTATGAAGAAGGCTCACATTTCATCTTCCATTCTCTATGTAGTCAACATGTCTGAATTTCAATAACTTGGCCATCATTCTAAATGATTCTGAATTTCATTTCTTTCCAAACTTGTTTTTTCTCTCTTTAAATGCATTAGAATCTCATATCCATACTGTAAACAACAAGCTGCTTTGTAAGACCAGTTATCAGATTTTGTTAACAAGAAGTCATAATAAAATTAAGTAAAGCTGAAGATCAAGAGCCAAGAAAACAGGGAGAAGCAGCTCATCCAATAAAGGCTAATGTTCAAAACAATCCCACTACCAAGTGTTCGAGGATTGAAATTTTCAGATCTATTTTTCCCTATTGGAGGAAACTGCTGGTCAATATTATTAATTGCACGGGCTTTAAGGAACATCATAGTGGGATGGGCAGTCTAATGTTTTTTTAAAAAGTGTTTTTAAATCTACTTTCAAAACAGCTAACTTTAGCAGCATGAACTTACTCGTAAACTAATTCACTACAGTCCAACTTAGCAATTCTTCATTGCCTGAATCGCAGGAAGAGTTTTTGAATATTTATTTATTTGTTTTGCTTTCACATAAATAAATTCACCTTTATTTATGTGAATTTCATTTAAATGAATGGCATGGTGGCTAGTGGTGAAGATGCTCACCTCACATTCGTAAGGTTGACAGTTCAATTGTAGGTAACGACAGATGTTTATTTCTTAGTGTGCAAAGAAAAAATATTTGCTGCAAACTCCACATAGAGTCAGGAAGGGCATCTGGCCAGTAAATGTTCAGCTCCATCCAGGTGCCCCAACTCCATCCTGAACTAAAGGATTTCAGGGTTGTAAAAATGGACTTCTAATGTGAGTTGTTTAAATATAAGATTATCAATTTATCAATTACATATGAACATTTTCCAAACAATAAGCCCATTAATTTCCCCCCAAAATGTGTAGATTACCTGCAGCAAATGCTGAATAAATATTCAGAATAACTTTTGCAAGTTGTTTTTGCTGTCTCTGACTGAAGGGCTTTGAAATTGCCCTCAAATCCTATTCTCCATCACATAGATTGTGAAATGTTTTTTTCATCTCACCCTCCACCCCCAAAATTAAAGCAGTCCCACCCAGGGGTGGGATTCTACAGGTTCGTACCTATTCTCTAGAACTGGTTGTTAACATTCTAAGCAGTTCGGAGAACCGGTTGTCAGAAGAAATTACTGGCCTAATCCTGTAAGGAAGGCAGGAAGGAAACATTCTGGTGTTGCTTACAGTAACTGCCTCTCCGTTAACCCTTATTACATTCTTGACAGGACTAAACTTCCTGTCTCAGGAACCTCTCTGGAGTTTTTTTACCTCCTTTGCTGGTACTTTGCTTGTGTGGAGAGTCCATTCAAAGTTACAATGGCACTGAAAAAAGTGACCATTTTTCACACTTATGACTGTTGCAGCATCCCCACAGTCATGAGAGGCCAGACAAGGAGAAGTGTGCCTCAATGTGAGTGATGTTGACTTGGCCACGCTCAGCCAGTCACATGGCCACCAAGCCATGCCCACCAACTAAGCCATGCCCACAGAACCGGTTGTTGAAAAATTTGAATCCCACTCCTGGTCCCGCCTACACTCCCTAGCTGTAGACTTGCTGTGTTCAGGAACATTTGTCTCCTATTTTTATAATTGATCTTTTCATAGCACTAGTCTCCTATATCTCTTGGAAGCTATGAACAAATATAGACAAGCACAATGCAGGTGCTGCATAGATCCTAGAAATGAAATGTGAGAACTGAGCACAGAAACTGAGAGATATGGCTTGAAATCCTTCCAACATTATTCTTGCCACAATTTGCAGGGCTTCCTGATATCATAACAATATTGGTAATGTGAATTTTAAAGGAAAAAAACCCTGGCTTTTCATCATTTGTGGAAGTGCAGAGAGGGGAAAAAATAGGGTGGAAAGAGATCTCTAAGGCTTCTATGCTATAAAAATGCCATTAGATTGGACATTTTTGTGGTTGCTAAAAAAAGACATGGAAATGCTGTATAGCTACATCTTAACTGGCAAGAACCAACAACAAAAAATAGAATAGAATATCATTCTTTATTGGCCAATTGTGATTGGATACACAAAGAATTTGTCTTGGTGCAAATGCTCTCAGTGTATCTCAGAAAAGATACATTCATCAAGAATAGTCATAGGGTACAATAAGCAATCAAATCATACTTGGAAAGAGTCAGTACAAATAATTAGGATACAAGCAGCAAGTTACAGTCATACAGTCATAAGTGGGAGGGAATGGGTGATAAGGAGTGATGAGAAGATTAATAGTAATGGTAGTGCAGACTTTGTAAATAGTTGGACAGTGTTGGGGGGATTATTTGTTTAGCAGAGTGATGGTGTTTGGGAAAAAAACTGTCCTTGTGTCTAGTTGTTCTGGTGTGCAACGCTCTATAGCATCATTTTAAGTGTAGGAGTTGAAATAGTTTATGCCCAGGATGTGAGAGGGTCTGTAAATATTTTTGAATTCCAAATTTGAACCATAGGCCACTTTACTCAGAGTTGTAAGTCCAAGATTTTGAAAATATATTACTGTTATAGGTACTTCTCAACTTACAGCCAGTTGCTAAGAGATAGTTTGAAGTTACAACAGATCCTGAAAAAAGCTACTTATGCCCCAGATTTGAAATTCTAAGCTCCATGGATACATGATTGTGATTTAGGATGTTTTTGCCATAAACTGGTGTTCACTTCTGGTTACTGGCAAAATAATGGGTTTGCTTAACAGCCACAGGATTTTGTTAATGACTACCACATTCACTTAAACAATGTCCACGTTATGTTAATGACCATGGTATTCGCTTAACAGCGGCCTCAAAAATGTTATAAAATTGTCTTTGGTCGCTGGTGGCCCACTTTGTAACTGTCACAACTTATTACTGAAGTTGTAGGCTCAATTATGGTCCTATTCAAGGGCTTCAGATTCATTTGGATGATGTGACTTGACACATCAAAGGCAGCCTCATGTTTCGCTAAGGTCAAGGGGCTGCCAGATTTATACTGGGGGAAAAAAAATGAAATCTTTCAGGTCAATAATGTGGAGAAGGATTTTCTCATGGTCCTCTTGCAACACCAGCAAAAGCATTTCCAGTTTGTGGAGTATCTGCAATGTGGGCAGAAATTGGCCAGGCCAAAAGCTCTTCTTTGCTTTCATACAGATATGTTACTGAGAACCCTGAAGAACCTAAGCCAGCTTAGAGCCTTCTTGGCCTGCAGTGAAGATCTTGTAGGCCAGAGTTCCCCAAACTTTCTGACTTTTTGGCCCAGTGGGGGGGAGGGGATAGTGACACATGACCAGCAGGGAAGTGTGCACAAAGTTCACACAAGTGGGGATGTGGACAGGTGTTCTCACCTGCCACTTCCGTGGTCCAGTTTCATATGACTCAAGGCCCAGTACTGGGCCACAGCCAGAGGTAGTATTCAGCCACTTCTGACAGGTTTTGGAGAATCGGTAGTGCAAATTTTGAGTAGTTCTGAGAACCGGTAAGTACCACCTCTGGTTGGCCCTGCCCCCATCTATTTGCTGCCTCCTGAGTCCCATCTGACTGGAGTTCCAGCTGATCAGCTGGATCTTCTTTTGTTGCCCTGCACAGGAGAACAGAGCTGGAAAGCAGGGGTAGGGACGGAATGGGGATGTTACAGTATCCTTCCCCTGGAGTGGGGTGGAAATGGGGATTTTACTGTATCCTTTCCCTGCCATGCTCACCAAGCCACACCATGCCCATCAAGCCATGCCCACTGAACCGATAGTAAAAAAAATTGAATACCACGACTGGCTGCAGCCTGGGGCTTGGGGACTCTTATTGTAGGCTGTCTTTAGTGGGTTAAGCAGAAGTGCCTGCTCCATCTGTCAATTCTAACAGCCTGGAAAGATTTCAGTAAATTTCCTTCTAGGAAATTTGCAGATTGACTGGTTTCAGTGCTTCTCTACTGCAAGCAACACTACACCACTCAGCAAAACTGGAAGAATGGAAGAATGCTGGGCCACAGGTGATCAGGTTGCCTACCACTACTTGTTCTTCATGTTTTGTTTCAATAATTGACCTGAGTACTATAGCCAGAATGCCTGCCTAGGAAATTCTTGGGGTTAAAAATGCACACATTGTAAAGTTGCCAAAGTTTATAAAACACTACCACATCCGATACAGGCATTTCATCTTAATACAAAGCAGTTAATATACAAGATAAATTTCAGTGCACTTCATACACAAATTGGTATTCTGAGATAATGTTAATAAAATTTTAAGTTATGATTCTATTATATTTAAGATTTAGCCACTGGCTTTAAATAATGCTAAAAATGCAGAGGATTTTTATGGGTGGCAAATCATTATGGGAAGTCTTTCTTATCTAACTTGTACAAAAGGCCTAGTACAGTTTGAGTTTATCAATAGCCACCCAGAAACCTTTTTTTTAATGAGATGAGGGCACAATAATATAGATGCTTTAACTTCTTCAGTCCCATAGCTATTATGCAACTTTAAAGCTGGAATGACCCCTGCATAAGGTAAGTAGCCAAATATTTTTATCTTTTACTTAAATACTGCTTTTCAGTCCAATTCTTAATTATCTGTTTGCATAATTAAACACAGCAGGAACAGGAAAAATGCTGTTATCACAATTGTTCTGCAAGCAATGGTTTTACAATTGTTCCACAAGAACTATTGAAGTGCTGTATGATTTCTGGGATTGAACCCGTTACAGTAATTATATTTGTTGCGTATGGAAATTGGAAGACTCCAAATAGCTAAAACTGATTGGCCGAAAAGGCCGCTCTTGGATTGGGCAATTACGGACCAATCTGATTGGCCCGCCAGATGGTGGGAATCCTAAAGAACTGTCATTGGCTGCAAGCTGCGAGCAGCCGCTATAAGAAGGGCTGCTGCGGCTCCAGCAAATGTTCCACTACAAGTCACTATACTATTCAACAATGAATTGTTTGTTCAGATACCGGTCTCACGTACCTTATTGCCCAAACGGAACACTGGCGACGAAGGTGGGATCGTCCTAGAAGATTGAGACTGAAGCACGCAGCAACCAGAACCAAGCAACCAAGATGGCCGGTAACAATGCGCCGCCCGCACCATTCAACCCAGCCAAACAAGATTGGGAGTCATACGTTGACCGTTTTCTGATGTTCTTGGAAAGCAACAAGCTACAAGAAATAACCGACCAGAGGAAGAAAGCTGTATTCCTCACGCACTGTGGCCCTGCCGTTTTCAAAATGGCAAAGGCGTTAGCCAAACTGCGGGACGTGAAACAGATGGCATGGCCAAAATGAAACTGCATGCTATGAGCCCATTACGTGCCTGTGGTCTCCAATCTGATCAAAATGCATGAATTTTATAAACGAGACCAACGGGAAGATGAGAGCATCGGAGATTTTGTAGCAGCCCTAAGAAATATCGGGGGAGCCTGCGAGTTTCAGAACATGGATGAAGCCACGAGAGACCACGTGGTCCTAGGATTGAAGGACGCTACACTCCAAAGCAAGCTGTTAAACAAACCAAGCATCACGGTGGCTAAGGCCATCGCAGAAGCCACAGCTGCCGAAGCAGCCAAGAAATCCGCAGCCACCATGTGCCAGATGAATTCAACAAATGCAGAACCACCGAACCAAAACAGAGCAAAGAAGGCAGAAGGAAACCAAAAACAGCCCACAACGACTGCCCACCATGAAGACCTTGATTCCCCGAGTGACACCGATGATGATAATGAAGACATACATAGGCTTCAGTCAGAAAGAAATTGGTGGGAAAAAAGAGGAAGGAGGCAAGAGTTCCAGTGTGCTGGATGTGGAGGCGATCACCCGCATTCCGAATGCAGATTCCTGAATGCCTTTTGCAGATTCTGTGAGAAAGAGGGGCACATTGCTAGGGTCTGCCGAAATAAAAAGAGCTATAGTCCAAAGAGACGTGGCAGCACCCCCCCACCCTCCAGAAACAGAGAGTAACAAGCCAGAAGCCGATGGAACCGAGAGAACAGGAACCGGCGAATAAATGACAGAGAAGAAACACATGAAACAATAATCACTGGAAATGTCAGGGCAGCAAACGCAAAAAAGGTCCGAATAAATGTGAAAATCGAAGGAAAGCCCTGTGAGATGGAAGGAGACTCCAGATCATATCTGTCAGTGGTATCCAGGAACACTATCAGAAACCTGATACCAGACATCAAGCAAAGAGAACTGGAACAGCAAAAGCTTATACTTAAAGATTACCAGGGAAACCGAATCCTGGTAATAGGTCTTGGACATTTCTTAATAGAATTCAAAAGCCATGCTGAGGTACTTCCTCTGAGAATCATTGACCAGGATCGTCCTAGCCTGCTGGGAATTGAATGGTTCGAGCCCCTGGAAATTGGAGTGACCTGGATCAACAGTGTCGCTGAGACCAATTGGGAGGAGAGCCTGCTGGGAGACTTCTGGGATGTATTCGACGAGACCCTAGGCAAGTACAAGGGGACCTCTATAACATTCAGCCTAGACCCTAAGATAGCTCCCATCAGGCTCAAAGCCAGATGCATTCCTTTTGCCTTAAAACCAAAAATAGACGAGCAGTTTAACAAACTCATTGCACAAGGGGTGTTAGAGCCAATCAACCATGCCAGGTGGGAAACTCCCATCGTGACTCCTGTCAAACCAGATGGGTCAGTGCGCATCTGTGGTGACTGACTATAAGGCTACCCTAAATCACGCACTCCAGCAAAGCACATACCCTGTCCCGGTAGTTCAACACCTGTTGCATTCATTAGGGGGATAAAAAATTTTCACCAAGCTTGATCTCGCGCAAGCATATCAACAGCTGCTGGTTGACCCCGAAACTGCAGAGGCACAGACTATAGTCATGCACAGAGGGGCATTCAAATTTAACAGACTTCAATTTGGGGTTAGCGTTACCCCAGGCATTTTCCAAAGCCTCATGGAGCACCTCCTAAATGGAATAAAAGGAGTCGTTCCCTATTTTGATGATGTATTAGTATCAGCCAAAAGTAAACACCAATTGGAAAATAGACTAAGAGAAGTCTTGCAAATATTCAGGGACGCAGGGCTTAAGGTCAAAAGAGAAAAAATGTAAACTAGCCACCAATCAAGTCGAATTCTTAGGTTATCTTATAGATGAGCAAAGGATACACCCCACTGAAAAGAAAATAAAGGCGATTAAAGAAGCACCCAGGCCTAAGAACAAAACAGAATTACAGGCATTCTTAGGTCTCATTAATTTCTACAATGTCTTCCTGCCTCAAAAGGCAACCATAGCAGAGCCATTACATCGACTATGAGATAAAAAAACTGTCTGGAATTGGGGACACCAAGAACAAACAGCGTTCCAAAACATTAAGGACTTATTAACATCCAACACCGTTTTAATACTATACAGCAACACCCTGCCACTGACGGTCACCTGTGATGCATCATCTTTTGGAATTGGCACCATAAGCCACAAGCTACCAGACAGCAGAGAAGCACCAATTGCCTTCTATGCCAAAACACTGTCAAAATCTGAAAGAAACTACAGCCAACTTGACTGAGAAGCCCTAGCAATTACAGCAGGCATCAAAAGATTCCACCAATACCTATATAGTAGGACATTTTCTATTATCACAGACTATAAACCCCTGCTAGGGATCCTGGCAGGGAACAAACCAACCCTGAACATCCTATCACCAAGAATGATGAGGTAGTCAGAATTCCTCACTGCATACAATTACACACTCATCCATCGCCCTGGAAAGACCATCACCCATGCGGATGCCTTGAGCCATTCCCTACTACCCGACAAGGAAGGCGACCCAACTCCTACTGTCTCCACTCTTCAGATCGAGACATGGCCAAACCTGCCACTAACCACAGCAGACGTTGCTAAAGCCATCGCAAAAGACCCGCTGTCAGCTCGAATCCTGCATTGGGTAGGTAAGGGCTGGCCGGATGAAGAAAGAGGTGAGACTTTTAAAACTTTTGCACCCGGAAGACTGAACTGTCCATTGAAAGGAGTTGTATACTGTGGGGAGACAGGGTGGTAATCCCAAAAAAGTTGCAGGTGGAAGTGTTGCGCATGTTGCAAGAGGGACACCCGGGCATTGTAAAAATGAAAGCCCTAGCCAGGAGTTACGTCTTGTGGCCAGGGCTGGACAAAGAAATTGAAAAATGGGTGGCTACATGCCATGACTGCCAGAAATCTAGGCCTACCCCCCCTCTTGCACCAGTCCTGGAATGGGAAACTCCCAGAGGCCCATGGTCAAGATTGCATATTGGCTTTGCTGGGCCACCAAAAGGGAACACATATCTTGTAATTGTTGATGCTTATTCAAATTGGTTAGAAGTTTTCCTTATGGCGTCCACTACTACTGAAGCAGTCGTAAAACAATTGAACGGACTTTTTGCTACTCATGGATTGCCAGATGTAATAGTCTCTGACAACGTCCCCCAGTTTACTGCTTTAGCCTTTGAACAACACCTGGCTACACAGGGCATCCGACATGCCCTGACAGCGCCGGCTCATCCGGCATCAAATGGACAAGCTGAATGCATGGTTCCTTATACCAAAGAGGCCTTAGACAAAATGGACACGGGGGACGTCCAGGATAAACTTAACAAACTGTTCATGATTCAGCATGTCACCCCTAGCACAACCACCAAGAAAAGCCCAGCTGAACTCCTCATGGGTAGAAAACTGCGTTCCTATCTTGATAGACTGCATCCCACTTATACCTGTGAAAAAAACCCTGACTCCTCAAGTGAATATCGCTCCTTTGCTATAGGCAACGTAGTCTACACAAAAAACCTTACCCATTATGGCTTCCAGCCACAGTTACTCAAATCACAGGGCTCCGATCATACCGACTCGCACTAGACAACGGCAGAACATGGAAGCGGCACATCAACCAACTTCGCTCTAGGACATTGGAATGAAATACTACATCACTGCCGCCAACACCAATAAACACTCCAAAAACAACCAAGGGGGGGGGGGGAAACACAAAATAATAAAAAAAGGGAGAGATGAACCACCAATAACGCGACAAAAAACAACACAAACCCAAATTAGAAACTCTGAAAAAACAAAAAGAGCACCTACCCATAGACGACCTCCAGAGAAGAGAACCAGTAGCAGGCGAGGGTTTCCTGGAAGGAGACAGCCAGGCCAACCTGGACAAACCAGGAGGGAGCAGCAGAGCCACCTCAACCAGCCCAAGAAACCCAGGCGGGAGCGGCAAGGCTGATTCACCCTTCCAAGAGGTTCCATGGAGAAGATGCGGAGAAAAGGCGATCCTGTCCAAACCAATGGAAGACCACGATGAGACTGAGCTGCGCAGGTCAAATAGGACCTGCAAAAACCCCACCTACCTGCGTGACTATGTTACACACATTGGACAAAACCAAGGGGGGAGGGATGTTGTGTATGGAAATTGGAAGACTCCAAATAACTAAAACTGATTGGCTGAAAAGGCCACTCTTGGATTGGGCAATTACGCACCAATCTGATTGGCCCGCTGGATGGCGGGAATCCTAAAGAACTGTCATTGGCCGCAAGCTGCAAGCAGCCACTATAAGAAGGGCTGCCGCGGCTTCGGCAAATGTTCTGCTATACTATTCAATAAAGAATTGCTTGTTGAGATATCGGTCTCACGTACCTTATTGCACAAACGGAACAATATTCTTAACAACTTTGTCCTGGAAAGCACCAACAAAACTGCTAGTACTCTGATTTACTAGAGAGTAATGTGAAATTCAGTATGAGCAAGTTCATCTCCGACCTCTACCTTAATGAGGAATAAAAGTATATCTTTTACTATAAGTAAAGCCCATGTCACACTGAGCCAATGGATGCAAAGAGGATGTAAAATGGACAAAAAACCTTGCCATCCGTTGGAAAACACGATGCACTCACTGCCTCTGTTTGGCTTCCTCTCTATCCGTCCAGCATCCGTTTATGGATGTTTCATCCGCTCCAAAAGTTTTGGGCTGCCCAAAACTTTTGCATGGAAAATGTATCCAGTTCATCCGTTCTGCATCTGCTACGCATCTGCTAGGCATCCATTATGCATCCGTTACGCATCCGCGGAACTCCATCCGCCCGGAAGCAGGGAGGAAGCGGAACGGATGCAGAACAGATGCAGAACAGATGCCTAGTGGATGCAGAATGGAAACAAAGCGTTTAAAACGGAAAAAACATTCACAGAGGGGACCTAACTCGGATATTAAGGATGTCTAGAGGATGACTAGAGGATGCCTAGCGGAAAACCTACACTGCCTATAAAAAGGGGGAGCAACTCGCCTGCATCTCACTTTCAGAACAGCAGCCCAGTAGTGCAGACCTCTGCAGCCTTCATCTGGATCTTCCTCTTCCACAGCATCCAGTCATGTCCACCGTGGATTGTAACAAAGTCCTTTTGGCAGCCACCATCGTTCTGCAACAGTGCGAAGCCATCTGCAGGCTCTGTGAACTCTACTGCGAGAAGAAAAGGAGCCACCCAAAAAGAGTCTGGATCCGAAGATGGTTCACCAGAAGAGCAGAGGACAGACTGTACAACAAGCTGATGGTGGAGCTCAGGAGCGATGAGACACTCGTGCATTCCAAAACTTCATGAGGATGCCTCCAGTCATGTTTGACAAAGTTGTGCAGCGGCTGACACCCAGGTTGACCAAGGCAAACACCAGCTTCCGGCCCAGCCTGGAACCTGGGCTCAAGGTGGCACTCACTCTGCGCCACCTGGCCTCAGGGACCTCCTACAGGAGCATGCAGTACGGCTGGAGGGTGCCATCCAACACCATCAGCATTGTGGTCAGAGAAGTGGTGCAGGCCATCATC
>BLBF01018858.1:0-26878 GCA_015471245.1 Laticauda colubrina
GAAGGCTGGAAGAAAGTTGCAGAGCAGTGGTATCAGAAGTGGAACTTCCCCCACACCGTTGGAGCCATAGATGGCAAGCACATGGCCTGCAAAGCTCCAGCCAACTCAGGGTCCACTTTTCACAACTACAAGGGCTTCTTCAACAGCTTCCTCTTCCCCATGGTCGATACTGACTACAAGTTCATGTACATCGATGCTTCAGACAACGGCTCATCTTCAGATGCCCAGGTATACAATGCCAGTCACCTCAAGGAGTGGCTGGAACGCAACCTCATCATGGACTTCCCAGATCCAGACCCCCTGCCCAACGACACGCAAGATGTGCCCTACTTCATCGTGGGGGATGACGCCTTCTCCCTCAGAACCTACCCCATGAAGCCCTATACTTCCAGATGCCTCACCTGTGAAGAGAGGATCTTCAACTATAGGCTGTCCAGGGCAAGGCGGGTGGTGGAGAACGCCTTTGGCATCCTGGCCAACAGGTTCCAGGTACTTCTCACCACCATGCAGCATCGCCCAGAGACCATGAGGAACATCGTGGAAGCTTGCTGCATCCTGCACAATCTCATGCGCACCCGCTTAATGGATGCTTCCTTCAGCCTGTCTCATGAGATTGTGATGAGATTGTGCCACGTATGTTGAGTGGCCCTACAATGAACAGGGCATTTAATAAAGAGTTGTGTTTATGTTGACATGTGTTGATGAATGATTAAATTGTTATTGATAATAAAGGGCCATAGGTGTGGCACTTGGGAGGGTGGACCATACAGTCCCACTATGCTTGCACTGGAGGTTTATCTGTCCCACAGCTATCCTTACCCATCCCACAGCTATTACCCATTCCACAGGTATCCTTACCCATTCCACAGCTATTACCCATCCCACAGGTATCCCTGCCCATCCCACAGCTGTTACCCATCCCACAGGTATCCCTGCCCACCCCACTGCTATCGTTACCCATCCCACAAGCATGCAAAGGCTTAAACCATTTCTAAAAGTTTCCACCCAGACTTTATTGACAAAAAGAACTGAACTGAGTGTGTGAAGCAAGGATAAACTTTCTTAATAACAAACTGTAAAAGCAAAATGACTCATGAAAAGTGTCCCAAGCAAAGATAAAGTCAACAGGTAGCCACCCAGTCTCTGGCACTTTTCTTGGTCTCTCTGAGGCGTGCCCAGTCTCAGGGGTGAAGGGTTCAGGTGCTGTGGAGGTGGCTGCTGCTGGAGTGCTGGTCTGAGGCGCCATTGGGGTGCCTGGCCCCGAGAGGACAACAGGGGACGGTGTGTGGAGGAAGCTCTCAGAGAGCTGGCTCAGCCCCGTGATGTTGAGAGCCCCTTCCTCCATGACATGGGGTGTCAGCCCCAATACTGATGACAGATGTTCTGAGGCCGGGCTTGGCTGTGGGGTGGAGGAAGGAGCAGTGTAGTGGGGCTGTCTGGTCTGCAGCTGAGCGAGGTGAGGTGTCAGTGGCATCGGTGGCATCTGTGGCGTGGGTGCCATCTGTGGCGTGGGTGGCATAGATGGCATGGGTGGCATCTGTGGCATCAGTGGCACCAGTGGCGTACGATGTACCTGTGCCTGGACTTGGAAGGGCTGCCTTTGCTGCTGGACCTCCTGGTAGCCATAGCCTTGGTAGGTGAGGGCCTGTGGAAAACCTTGGAAGGGCAGTGACATCACCTGGGGTGGAGGAGCAGGCCTGGACTGGGTGGGAGCAGGTTCATCTTGGTCTGGAGGGTTGTGAAGAAGATCGATGATCCTGTCCTTGACCACCTGGTACTGTGGTTCCGACATGTTCATGAGGTTGACGTAGGTGAGGAAGGGCTTGCGGTTTGAGGATGGTATGTCGGTGTGTACCAGCTGAGAGAGGAGATCTACGCTGCTTCTGATGGTGTCTCTTATCTCCAGCAGGACAGTGTGGCTCTGCCCCTCCTGTCTGGCTTTCTGCCTTTCTGTGGAGGTGGAGCTGGGGGTGGATGTGGGTTGGCCTGTGGTGAAAGTGCCGTCTCCTTTCTCCCACTGCGTCAGGGGGTCCTCCACATGCCCCACCACGGGTATTACAGCTGTCGGAGGGTTGTCCGTCATGGGACACTCCACAGACACCTGCCTGGACATAGGAGCTGACTCTCTGCCAGAAGAGGACTGGCTCTCAGCAGGCTGCCTGAGAGAGAGGGTTGTGAGAGGGGCTGCTCCTCGGTGGCGGATCTCACCCTCCAGGAAGCTGTACCTGGCCATCACGTAGGTCTCTCTGTCCGTCAGCTTGACCATGGCCTGGCCAGATTTCTTGAGGTGCAGCTTCCCGTACCAGGTGTGCATGTGCTTCCACCAGCCGAGGAGCACCTCCGAAGTGTAGCCCAGGCTCTCCGCCTTCTCTCGCCAAGCAGCCTGCTTCCTTTTGGTGTCTCGATAGAGCCTGTGTCCCTTCCTCCAAAGATATTCATTCTCCCTCAGCCATTCCAGCACCTCCTCCTCATGTTCCTCTTCTATGGTGTATTGCCTCCTCTCCCGTTCACGCGTCTGCCTCTTCCTCCCTCTGGCAGGGCCATATGGCCCTCATCAGAGGGGCTTCGAGGTTGTAGGAGCTGCTCCTCCACACCCCCAGCAGCAGCAGCAGCAACAACAACAACAGTAGCAGCAAAAGCAGGACCAGCAGGACAGCAGCATCAGCAGCACCAGCAGCAGCACCAGCAGCAGCACCAGCAGCAGCACCAGCAGCACCAGCAGCACCAGGAGCACCAGCAGCACCAGCAGCACCAGCAGGACCAAGAGCAGCGCCAGCAGAGTAAGCACCAGCACCAGCACCAGGAGCAGTGCCAGCAGAGTAAGCACCAGCAGAAGCACCACCAGCAGAAGCAGCATCAGCAGAGTAAGCACCAGCAGAAGCACCACCACCAGAAGCAGCATCAGCATCAGCCCCAGCACCAGAAGAGCGAGCCTGAGCAGCAGAAGCCCCAGCAGAAGCAGAGTCAGGGCCAGGGGGTGGGAGGGTGGCCCTGTCCCTCTTGCCAGGGCTGGCAGCAGATGGCAGATACTTTCTTTTTTCCCCCATGGTTGTTGGGTTGTTGGCTGGCTGGCTGGCTGACTGGCTGGCTGGCTGGCTGGGGAGCTGTTTCTGGAAGCAGGTTTTTCCTCTGCTTGCGAGCTGCTTCCCTTTATATCCGCGGGGCTGACGCAATGCATCCTCCCCGTATGTACAGTGAACGCTGTGCATCCGCTAGGCATCTGCTAGGCTTCCGCTCTGCATCTGCTTCATCCGCTCTGCATCCGCCCTGCATCCACTGTATCCGTTCCACGTCCGCTTTGCTGCGCTCCCCCGGAAGCCTTGCGGATGTGCCATCCGCTCCCATCCGCTTCCATCCGCTAGGCTTCTGTGGAGTATCCGCTTTCCATCTGCCCTACGTCCTCCCCCCGTCCGTTCCTTTCCATGTTGTCCGCTCTGTTTATGCAAATTTGGGGCACTTTTGAGAGCAGATAACAACGGATGGAACATTTTGCTCGTCTGCTGTGTCCTTTTTACAAACGTTTTGCATCCGTCGGCCAGTGTGACAAGGCCTTTACACTAATAAAGAAACTGAATTTCTATTGCAGTTTCTGGAAATAGTTGAGTGCCACTGGTTTTTACCACTTACTTCTTCACAGTGCAAAATAAGGAAATAAAAGAGGGAAACAAGCCTTTTTTTGTTTTTCAAAAAGAAGGGTGACAGATTTAACCTCTCTCTTCCCAAATGGAAAATAATGAGTGCATGTTATTTCTCCTAGCAAATTCACCTATTAATTTGATTTTTAAGGAATCTGTACATTATATTTCCATATTAAGGAATAGAATCCATGTACCAAAGCTATAATGCTCTTGTTCCACATCAAACTCATTTGTCCACCCAGGAGCATTGCAATGCAGTATGTAAATTGTGTCCTGCACAAGGGAGTGCCCAGGTTTAAAACAATTAACAATGACCAATTTTTCCCCAAAAATATTTTTATGGTGGGCAAATATACACTTGTAGCTGGAGTATTTCAAAAATATTTTGAGTGGATGATAAGTGGAATTCTGCAGAAAGATGTGTTGTATGCCAGCAATGTCTGTAAGTGTATAACTTCTGTAGAATAGCATTTATTGTAAGAGGAAATTTATATCTGTTTATTGCTATTTATTCATGAGATTTATCTACTGCTTCAAGCCAGAGAGCTTCCAGAGTCTTATGCAGAGTCTTATAATAAGATAATATAAGTATAATAGCTACTACAACAAAATGTAATAAAATGAATATTGGCACCTGTAGCTTTATAATCCATTCCTGAAAACTTTCTGAATGAGCCTGAGTTTTTTTTTTTTTAAAAGACCATACCTGTCTCAGGGATCAGATAGTTCCGACAGCCAAATAAAATGGATACAGATTAACAGAGTTGGAAGGGACCTTGTAGGTCAACCCCCCCCAAGCGGGAGACCAACCCCCCCCCCAAGCGGGAGACCCTACACTATTTCTGACAAATGGCAGTCCAATCTCTTCTTGAAAGTCTCAAGTGATGGCGCTCCCACAACTTCTGAGGGCAAAGCTGTTCCATTGGTTGATTGTTCTCACTGTCAGAAAGTTTCTCCTTGTTTCCAGGTTAAATCTCTCCTTGTTCAGTTTCCATCCATTATTCCTTGTCTGGCCTACAGGTGCTTTGGAAATAGCTTGACCCCTCCCTCCCACCCTCCTCTCTGTGGCAGTCCCACAAATATAACAAATAAGGATGAAAATTAAATAGCAGACAGATACTATTGTTAAGATGAATTTTAAAGATTTACAAAAATCAAAAGGCACAGACAGGTAGTCCTCAATTTACAACTATTCATTTAGTGACTGTTCAAAGTTACAAAGGTACTGGGGGGGGAATGACTTACAAATCGGTCCCCACACCTATAACTATTGCGGCATCCCCATAGTAGCATGTTCAAAATCTAGGTGCTTGACAATTGGCATGTATTTATGATAGCGGCAGGATCCTGGGGTCATGTGATTGCCCTTTTTGCGACCTTCCCAGCTGGCCTCCAACAAGCCCCAGGAGAAGAAGCTGGATTTGTTTAATAACCACAATTCCCTTAACTCCAGTGGTTTGCTTTAACAACCATGACAAAAAGGTTATAAAATTGGACATGACTCATTTAACAACTACCTTCCTCAGCAATTGAAATTCTGCTCCCAACTGTGGTCGTAATTAGAACCCTGATTTGTGGGAAGAGCACCCCAGAGAATTGGTATGGCGGACAATGAACCTCTTTCACAAGGCTGCTGTAACTATATCTTTAACATCAGCTTCATTTTTAGACCATGCTAAAAATATTATCTTCAAACTGCATCGAGGAGGTTTTCCCAGCTTGGATAAGACAACAATTTTTGTCATCATAACTTGCAATTCTTCACTCAGAAATTGGCTAGGAATAACAGGCATATGACATGCAGGGACCTTGGAGGTCTTCTAGTCCAACCCCCTGCTCAAACAGGATACTCTATACATTCCACACAAGTGGCTGTCCAGTGCCTTCTTAAAAGCTTTCAATCATGGAGCACCCACAATTTCTCCTTAGTTCTAGGTTGGTTCTCTCCTTGATTAGCTTCCATTCATTATTTCTTGTTTTGCCTGCAGGTGCTTTGTTTGGAAAATAGGTTGATACCCACTTTTTTGTGGCAACCCCTTAGATCAGGGCTGTCAAACTCATGGCCCAGCGGCAGGAATTGTCACATCCTGGCCCTGCTCCCTGACTCAGTTTAGCAAAGGGGAAAGAAGTCCCAATATGTCATGTGACGATGCCGTGATGCCGTGAGTTTGACAACCCTGCCTTAGTTAATGGGAAAATGCTATTATGTCAACCCTAGTCCTTCTTTTCACATGAATGGATCAACCAAATTCCTCCAACCATTCTTCATATGTTTTATCCTCTGGCTTCCTAATAATCTTTGTTGCTCTTTTCTGCATTCTTTCCAGAATCTCTACCTCTTTTTTATAACATGGGCAGCCAAAACTGGATGAAGTATTCTGAATGTGGTCTTACTAAAGCTTTATAAAGTGGTACTGTACTAATGCTTCACTTGATCTTGATTCTGTCCCTCCGTTAATGCAACCTAGGATTGCATTGGCTTTTTTGGCTGCTGCTGCACACTGCTGGCTCATATTTAGCTGGTTGTCCACTAAGACTCCAAGATGCCTCTCACAGTTACTGCTTTTGAGCCTGGTTTCACCTAATCTGCACCTGTACATTTGTGTTTTCTTTTTGTAATTGTAAAACCATATGTTTCTCTACAATGAATTTCATTTTGTTAGATAGGGCCCAGTGTTCAAGTCTGTCGAGATCTTGATCTTGAGCCTATCTTCTGGGATGTTAACTATTCTTTCCAGTTTAGTGCCATCAGCAAATTTGATGAGTTCCCCTTCTTTTGTTCTTTTGCTGCCTCTTTAGGGAAAAAGATATTTCAAGGGGCAAGGAAAGGAGAGAAGGGAGGGAGGATTTAACTTGAGGTAGGGAAAAAACTAGAAGTAAACTACTACTTTAGAACTGAAAAGCTGCTGGTAGCAACCAGGGTCACTTGTTGATAGCAACCAAACATAGAAAATGCTGTATCTTTGCTGCCATCTAATGGATCTGTGCAGCCCACTTTTAATTATGTAAGCTGTTGCTAGATTTACTGCAGCAAATCAGGCATTTTTACTCTCTGCATTTGAAGATGGTGAAGTCTGCAGGTTCTGGGACCAAAATTCATCCGGGAGGAGCTTCTACTCAAAGAAGGAGCCAACACAGATGGGAGATAAACAAGTGTGTTGCAATTATGAAAATATTAGGTCAGCATGAAAACTTCCTCTTAAAGTTACCAAGAATTATTACACTTGGTAAACAGCTATTGATACAGGCTAAATGTCTCACCCCACCCCACTCTTTTATGTCTATTCAGCATTATCCTTTTTCTTTTCTTTGTTTGTAATTTTTTTGAGAGGAAAATCAAGTTGCACTTTTCTTTCCCAAAATATAAGACATGTGCAATATTAAAAATGCTGAGGCAAATTTATTTCCCTTTGTATATCACTATCAGGCAGTTTCTCAGGAGGCTAAATTTCCACTAGTTGATAAATTCTAAGCAAGTCATTAATGTAAAACCTTTCCTGTCCATATTTAAGGGCTAGCAAATTTCTGTCAATGGCAGAGAGGAAGCTTCTGAATGGAAAGTTCAGCAAATACAGTGTAAAATGGGACAGTGACTTTATCTTTCTATCGTTAATGGATCCTTCTCTCTGGAAGGACAAGAAGGAAGAAGCAATGGGAAAATATAAAAGTGTCTCACATGGAGGGCAATGACATTTTGATGCTCTATAAAATGTTATGAAGGAGGTGGAATGATTGTATGATTGAGACCTCCTATGGGACATCTAAAGATCAGCTAGATTAATTACAGAAAAAGTTGGGGTTGATCAGAGTAGAAGTTACATCAGGTGCATCCTTATCTTAACAGACAACAGATAATCAGAGTTGGAAGGGACCTTGTAAGTCATCTAGTCCAACCCCCTGCCGAAGCGGGAGACCCTACACATTTCTGACAAATGGCAGTCCAGTCTCTTCTTGAAAGCCTCCAATGATGAAGCTCCCACAACTTCCAAGGGCAAGTTATTGGTTGATTATTGATTGTTCTCACTGTCAGAAAATTTCTCCTTTCCAGGTTAAATCTCTCCTTGTTCAGTTTCCATCCATTATTCCTTGTCTGGCCTTCAGGTGCTTTAGAAAATACCTTGACCCCTTCCTCCCTGTGGCAGCCCCTCAAATATTGGAAGACTGCTATCATGTCTCCCCTGGTCCTTCTCTTCACTAGGCTAGCCAAGCCCAGTTCCTGTAACTGTTCTTCATAGGTTTTAGTCTCCAGTCCCCTAATCATCCTGGTTACTCTTCTTTGTACTTTTTCTAGAGTCTCAACATTTTTTTTTATAATCTTGGTGAGTTATTTCCTGTTACTGCATTTCGACTATTGCTGATCTTATATACTGTGCATGCACTGTTTTACTGTGGACACACACATCAGAACTCCCTTCCCTTCCAATATCCCCGCACACTGTCAATTGTCCCTGGCCAGAACTGCCCCTGCCCCTTGCTCACAGAGGCTTTCCAAAAGAGAGAAATTAATTCAAGACCTTTGAATGTCCCACCTACCAGGGCGGAGTCACTCACAGTCTTGGTACTTCCCCTGCTGCTCATTTAAAAGCCTTTCCATTTTTCTTATGCTTCTTCCTGGAGTTAAAACCCATCATGGAGACCCTGGGGTGGAAGAGTTTACAGTTCCTCATGATAGTATGCTGGTTTTTCGTGAGCCTGGAATCCCTTGCAGGTAAAAGGGGAAAGGGAAGAGAGGTCAGGGAAAAGTTTTTATGTATGCACCTGTGCCTTTAACTTCACAGGAAGAAATCAAGTCCCTTGCCCTATTTTTTTCCCATCCTTGGGGGAAAGCTTTATATCTATGTACCACCAACTAAAAGAAGCACAGGAACTAATCCAAGTTTTATAAAGTGGCAGTCTCAGTAACACTTTGCACTGGTCACTAGTTTTCTATTGCCACAGCAGAACTGGTGTACTTTGGATTAGTTCCATTGAAAGCAGTTCAGCCAGGGTTGTCTTCTATTCAGTTTCTGCCTGACATGCACCTGTTAAACAGTGGGGAAAAAAAAAGAAAGAGAAAGAGAAAAAGAAAAAAAAATATTTATGGGAGTCCTTGATGCTTAATGTTCTCTGAGCTTGGTTGTTGCCTTGCAGACATTTCATTACCAAACTAGGTAACATCATCAGTGTTAGTGATGTTGTGCTGCTGTTAACTAGTTTGGGTAATGAAACGTCTGCAAGAAAACCACCAAGTTCAGAGAACACCCAGGACCCCTTATTTCAACCGTGAGCTACAAATATTCTCCTTTGTGTATTTATTTATATCCCACCTTTATTATGTTTATAAATCATGCAACAAATTTGCCTAATATTCCACTCTTGTCTTATTTTCTCCACAACAATAACCACCCTGTGAGGTAGTCTGGGCTGAGAGTGACTAGCCCAAAGTCACCCATGCAGCTTTCATGCCTAAAGCAGGACTAGACCTCATGTTCTCCTGATTTCTAGCCTGATGCCTCAATCACTAAACCAAACTGGTTCTCCATTCTACTCCATTCAAAGTAGAATGCTTTTTGGAGAGTAACTTAAACCTGCAGAAATGGAACTTCAGCTGAAAACTACAGTGAAAAATATTTCTTTGGAATTTGAGATGTCACCTCCAATGTGCTTCCCACGGATATATTGATTCTTTTTGAGTCTTTTGTTAAGAAATTGGATTAATACCTGGTTTCAGGTGAGACTGACTGCTGCCCAAGCAAAATCGATGTGAAATCTCTTTAGAAATACTGATATTTAAATATCTATTTTTAATATAAAAAAGATCTATAAAACAGTCATAATAGTTGCTATATTGCTATATCTGCTCAGGCACTGAAATTGAAATATTAAGATAAATCATTCAAATTATTCTGAATTATTATCTGAAATATCTGGAATTGTAGCCAAACTTTGTAATATAGCAATGGCAGTTAGATTTTCTGAACATGATCACTTGCCCAGGGATGCTTAGCTCAGCCATAAATAATTTTTAGCAAACACTCATATTATGCACCTTTTTTTTGCTTTTTAAATTTTGTGTGTGTGTTTGGTCCATGATCAAATATTTTATGAGCTATATTTTAATAAGCGAAAGCAAACACACATGGAAGAGAGTTTAGAGAACATTAAGAAAGGCTTCTGTCTGTGAATGGAAACCTTATATAATGTTATTTTTTAATATGATCTTTATTAAAAGAATTTGGAAAAGGGAGTTTAAAAACCAATAGGAACTAATATAAAGCTAGAACAAGAAAAGAAAAAGAAATAAAAGAGAAAGCTAAAAAGTGAAAGAAAGTGGGGGAGACTAAAAGAAAAATAAACAAGGAAAATATACAAAGATATAGTTTCTGATTTTATAGATATTATAAATACAATCCTTACCACTTTCTACAGAGGGATGATAGAGAGCGTTGTATTATTGGTTGGTTGGGAAACATTACTGCTTTGGACAGGAAGGCTTTGCATAGAGTGGTGAGGGGGACAGAAAAGATTATTGGAAGTTCACTTCCTTTTATCAGGACATGGCATATAAGCGCTACAAGACCATAGTGTTGTCTGTACTGTTGTCAGGGTACACATCCTCTCTATGATCAGTTTTCATTGTTGCCTTCTGGAAGGAGGCTTTGTGATGTCCAAAGCAGAACAACTAGATTCTATAACAGCTTTATTTCATATAGTATTAACCTTGTTTTAACTCTCAAGTCTCTTTTTTCCACTATGTTTTCAAAATGGACAATGATGAATATAGGTTTTGGTGTCATTTTTGTATATCTTGGCATTTTTGGTGCTGCTGCTTCTGTTATTATATTATTATTGTTATTTTGGGATGGTGACATTGTTTGGTGGGCAGCATTCCTTCTTTCAAGAGTGGAACATCAGAATTTCATATTAATGTGTTGTGTATACTGGTAAATGGCAATAAATCTTATCTCAATTGTATATTTACTTACTCTGAGGTTACAAATTACTTTCTTCTTTTTATCCTGCCTCATCATCAAAACATAAACCATTAGATCATTTTTCCTGGCATTAGGTATGCTTCCTAATTCCTCCCAGTCAATATTCTTTGGCTGATGGGATCCAGAGCATGCCCATCCTAGTGACCTAATTGGGCAGGGAGAAACATCTAGGAGAAGGTGTTCCCTGAGGGGCCATGAAGGGCTTTAAAAAAGACAACCAGCACCTTGAATTGTATCTGGAAACACACTGGCAATCAATCCAACTCAAAAAACAATGGTGTTATGTGTGCCAAGTATCTGACACCATTTACTACCCATACATCTGCATTTTGTCCCAGTTGGACAAATGCTCTTCAAGGGCAGCTCCACGTAGAGTATCTCGCAATAATCTAGACATCATGTCATAATCTAGCATTAGTCACAGCAAAACTGGGAATGGGCACAACCGGCCTGCAACCAAAAGGTGTGCAAAAGCCCTCTTAGTCATGGCTACAACTTATTCTTCCAGTAGAAGCTGTGAGTCCAAGAAGAGCCGCAGATTGTGCGCCAGTACCATGCCATTGAGGAGCAAAGCTGGAAAAACCTTGACACTGAAAAGCATGATTACCTAAAATCACACAGTCTTGCTTGGGTTGATCCAAAGCCCATTGTGCCCCATCCAGGCCCCATGCAGCCTCCAGGCACTGAGACAGGACATTCTCAGCATTACCCTAGAGTGGCAATATAAAGTTGACTATGATGAGCATACTGATCTCTTTAAATCATTGAATAACCTCACTCAGCAACCTCGTAGGTTTTAAATAAGAAAGAGGACCAAGTTCTGCAGCACCCCATAAAGTAGGAGCTGTGGTCTGACTGTGGACATGCTCCTCCCCTAACAACAGCATGGAATTGACCCCGGAGGAAGGAGGAGAACCAGCAGAATACTGTGTCACCCACCACATGGTCAACACACTATAAAAAGATGTTGAGACTCTCTGGAAAGAGTGCAGAGAAGAGCAACCAAGATGATTAGGGGACTGGAGACTAAAACATATGAAGAATGGTTACAGGAACTGGGCATGGCTAGTCTAGCAAAGAGAAGGACCAGGGGAGGCATGATAGCAGTCTTCCAATATTTGAGGGGCTGGAGGAAGGGGTCAAACTATTTTCCAAGGCACCTGTAGGCCAGACAAGGAATAATGGATGGAAACTGAACAAGAGATTTAACCTGGAAATAAGGAGAAATTTTCTGACAGTGAGAACAATCAGCCAATGGAACAGCTTTGCCCTCGGAAGTTTTGGGAGCTTCATCATTGGAGGCTTTCAAGAAGAGATTGGACCATATGTCAGAAATAGTGTAGGGTCTCCTGCTTCGGCAGGGGGTTGGATTAGATGACCAGAAGGCCCCTTCCAACTCTGTTAATGTTGTTAACATCAACATTTTTATCCCTCAACTCCCAAAACTGCTTCAGAAGGATACCATGATCAATGGTACTGAAGGTCACTAAGAGCAAGGATGGGTGTACTACCCCTATTCTGCTCTCACCAGAGATCTTCCGAGAGCATGGTCTCAATCCATACCTGGCCTGAATCCTGTTTATTTCATTCAAAATAACCTGTATTTTTCTTGACTTTTCTAAATTCGCTGTCATGTTATTCAAACTAACTTCTAATAAAAGCTTTTCTTGCACTCCAAACCATTCCTAAATCAGTACATTAACATAAACTATTTTTGACAAATTCTTTTAATTTCTCTTCACAGTCTTCCATAATTGTTTCTTTCTATTTCAATATTTCATTCAGTCTCTATCTAAAAGAATTAGATTTTCTTATATAAACCAAACTCACAGGATTATCATGTGAAAAACTCTTTTGTAAAATCTGTGTTTTAGAAACCTTAGAAGCCAAATTATTTGAAGTCCAGATTATGTCTGTTGTTGAAAAAGATTTACGTCTTTCAGGAAAGTATGTGTTCTCATTTAAACTGCCATTTTTCTGTCTCCATATATCAATCAGCTCTAAACTGTCCATCAAATAATAATAAAAAGCTTTTAATAATTTGTCTAGATTAACCTTAATATTTTTCTCAGAATTTCTTTCCAGTTGTGGGAAATTGTTCCACTCCAATTCCCCATCAAACATTTGTATAATGTTAGATTGAACTGTAGGATTTCATGTTAATTGGAAAGACTTTCTAGTCAGTTCATCTAACATAATTGGTAGAAGTCTGGCAATTCACTCTGCTGTGCTCTCAAATTTTATCTATTTTAAAGGTTAGTTAAAGGTTATTTAATCTAATTATATATTGGGTAATTTTATTATTTATTATTCCTTGGGTTTACAGTATATGAGGAGTGGCACAATGGCTCAGTGGTTAAAATGCTGGGTTTGTTGGCTGGAAAGCCAGCAGCCCAGGTTTGAGACCGAGTCCCACATGACAGGGTGAATTCCATTACTTGCCATAGCTCCTGCTCCTGTTTGAAAGCAAGCAAATGCAAATAGATAAATAGGTACCACTTTGTTGGGGAGAATGACCGCAGAACCTTTTGGGGGACTGCTGGATCATGGCCTTGAAATGGACATGAGTGCTTCCCCCTATAGTCAGCGACGACTAGTGGAATAAGATCCACACAGACTCCTTTCTTTTCCTTACTGAGGAGCACTGAGTAGCACATGACATGGATTTTGTAACTTGCTAACTAACATGTGTTTTATTTATTTTCTCTCTTTTAAAATGACGTTCAGATTTTATTAGTTTCTAACAATCCTAAAACTGATAAACAGGCTGGAGACTAGCTCCAGATCAAAAAAGGTTTGTTGATACAAATTGGGGTTTCTTTCATGAACTCCATATAAACTTTTTCCTTATAAATTATGCCCCTTCCTGAGGACCATCAGAACTCATTTTAATTAACATGTATGATATTATGAGATGCCAATATGTAACATATTTGAGTACATGTCATTGATTTCCTGTGCAAAGGGGAGGTTACTTTTATCCTATCCAATCAACTTTCCTCTTGTATTTCCTTTGTTCTGTTAATTATTATAAAAAGGAATGTAACATGGGGCTCGAGATTCTCCTTTTTCATAGGGAGATACCACTTTAACAGGGTACCTTAATAAACTACTTTTAAATGATCTTCCAACTCGGTTGCTAATTGGGAAGGTAAACTGAGGCAGAACCTAGGATCAGATTTGGCTGTCAATACCATTGGAGCCAACAGAAATTACTCCTGTGAATAAACAGTACAATACACTATGAAGTTCTTAGGAATGTTTATTTTTTAAATTGCAGCATTGGTATATAGCCCTCCAGCAAACAAATCATAAGTAGTTAATATAAGGATATTATAATGATAAAAATTACAATGCAAACCCATAAAATCAATCTGTTACTTGAACATTATTTGTACCATAGCAGAAAGTCCGACTAAGAGGAACTAAAAAAAATGAGTGGGTGTGTTATGTTGATAATGAATTATAAACTTCTGAGAATATAAAAATCTTATGTAAAAGTGTAAACTTCCTGCTTTTGATTCAGAAATATATTTTTCCTGTGCTCCTTTTTTATTGAATGCAAGCTCTCCTCTTTATTGTCTGTGTTATCAGGCAACTGTCAACAACATAGAATTAGGATTTATAAATTGCACTCTGGAGCAAACTTCCATAAATCCCACCTTGAGATCTTTACCATCAGAAATAAAATGAAGCATGATAGTGTTTTTATGTTTACTACAGCAGAAGATTTCATAGATCAATGTCCACTTCCTTAGGCACATGAAATGTTACCCTTGCTTAGCTGGCAAGGGGAATGGGAACAATAGATGCATCGCAGAGACACATAAAAAGTGCAATTGGTGAGCATTCATTAAAATTGAAACATCATAGCTATCAAATGACTGAAGGAATCAGGGCAACTACAATTCTGCAAAGACCCTAATCTGATTCAAGTAGAAGGAAAGAGAAGAAAAGAAGCAGAGCAATCCTGGTCCATTTAAAAAGAAAGACCCAAATGGAGTAATTTGAGGTGGTTGAGTCTAGCCACCATTTAAACCCTCCAATGTACGTACTCAGGGGTGCTGCTATCTTAGTATCTAGTGGAAAATTTAAAAAGTGACCACGTTCAGCAATTCGAGGTGATGGTGGTAATTGGAGGGTAGGGAGACAGGGTAGACCTTGTTTCCAGAAGTTGTTCCTAGACCTCTCTTCCAGCTGCTTTTTTGTTTGGAAAACAGAAATAGTTCTTCCCTGGGATCTTCCAGTACCCCACACAGCAGTTTTTCTGCCTTCACCATCCCATCTCCAGAACAGGCAGAAAATTCAAGAGTCACTCAAGGTCGCTCCCAAATGAAAAGGGTTTTTTAAATATCCTTTTCTGCAACTATGTGTTGCAGAAATCTACTCTTACATTCATAACAGACCTGGCTTTTCTGTTTGATGAAACAAAATGTGAGGCCTTGGATTATTTCTCTGTATTAATAATCTGGATATCTATGGAAAGCAAGATCCAATCTGGGTTAGTCAAATGTGTTCCGTCCGGAAAGAAGCACATGAGACTGGGTTCCAAACAACAACTGTTTTATTTAAACTTGCAAGGCAAAAGATACGGAACATAGCCCAAGCCGCGGCAACCCTTTATATAATGGCTTGCCTGCCGGCTTGTGGCCAATGACATTTCTTTAATTCTTCCCGCCACTTGGTAGCTTCCTGGATTGGTTCCTAGCGAACCAATCTGTAGGTGGCCTTTTCGGCGAATCAGAATGAGGCACTTGGAACCTACCAAGTTCCATACAGAACACCCCTCCCCCTTTAGTTCAGTCCAACATGGGTGACGTAGTTGCGCAGGTAAGTGGGGCTTTTCCTAGTTCTAGTTGACCTGCGCGGCTCAGTCTTGTTTTGGTCTTCAAGCAGTTTGGACGGGATTGCTGCTTCTCTCGACCTACTCCATGGAACCTCCTGGAAGGGTGAGTCAGCCATGCCGCTCCCACCTGAGTCTCTTGGGCCAGTTGAGATGGCTCCGCCGCTCCCTCCTGGTTTGGCTGGGTTGGTTGAGCTGGCCTGGCTGCCACCTTCCAGGAAGGCTTCTCTTCGTTCTCCTGCTCCCGGACTTCTTTCTTGGGGTTCATCTAACCCTGAGTGCTCTTTTTGTTTGGTTAGATTGTCATTTTGCAGAGTTTGTTGTTTTGTTATGGGAGGTTCGTCTCTCCCTTTTTTATTTATTTGTACTCCCCCCCCCTTGGTTGTTTTATCATCAGAATTTATTATTTTTGGTTCTGCGGCGGTTTGTCTTTCGAGATTGTGGGAATGAAGCTGGTCTATGTGCCGCTTCCATTCCCTCCCATCATCTAACGTTAGTCAGTAGGACCGGGGGCCTGTGACTTGTGTGATGGTGGCTGGAAGCCATAGAGGGGCCCCGGTAAAGTTCTTGGCGTAGACTAAGTCACCGATTTCAAAGATACGGTACTTGCTGGGGGAGTCGGGGGGCTTGTCCCATGTTTAAGTGGGGTGTAACCTGTCCAAGTAGGACCGTAGTTTCCTACCCATTAAAAGTTCAGCTGGGCTTTTATTTGCAGTGCTACTAGGAGTAATATGTTGCAAGGTTAGAAGTCGGTTGAGTTTGTCCTGCACGTCCCCCTTGTCCATTTTCTCTAGGCCCTCTTTAGTATACCGAACCATGCGTTCAGCCCTGCCATTCGCAGCCGGGTGTGCCGGCGCGGTTAAGGCATGACGGATACCCTGGGCATTGTTCGAACTGCAAGGCAGTAAATTGAGCTTGTTGTCCGAAACCGGTACATCAGGTAGCCCATACGTCGCAAACAGTTTGTTGAGCTGTTTCATAACAGCCTTGGTGGTTGTGGAAGCCATGAGGATGACTTCCAGCCAGTTTGAATATGCATCGACTATAATCAAAAAAGTGTTTCCCTTCGTTGGCCCAGCGAAGTCAATGTGCACTCTAGACCATGGACCCCGGGGAGTTTCCCAGTCCCTGATTGGTGCCTGTGGGGGGGTAGGCCTCGATTTCTGACAGTCGTGGCATGTTGCAACCCAGTGTTCAATGTCTTTGTCCAGCCCTAGCCACCAGACATAACTCCTGGCCAGGGCTTTCATTTTGACTATGCCCAGGTGACTCTCATGCAACATGCCCAGGACATCTTCTTGGAGGCTGCTTGGAATTACCATCCTGTCACCCCATAAAATGCACCCCTTTTCAATAGACAGTTCGGTCTGTCTGGCACAGAAAGGTTTAAAAGTCTCAGTTTTTTTTATTTTCCTCCAGCCAGCCTTTACCTACCCAGTTCAGTATGCACGCTGTCAAAAGGTCTTTGGCTGTAGTTCTCGCAATGTCGGCTGCAGTCAGCGGCAGCTCTGGGCAGGTCTCAAACTGAAATGTGGAGGTAGTTGGGGCAGGGTCTTCCTCTGTGATGGGCAACGGTGAACTGCTCAGGGCATCGGCATGCGAGATTGCTTTGCCAGGTCTGTGGAGTAGTGTGTAGGAATAGGCAGCAAGGAATTCAGACCACCTCGTCATTCTAGGAGACAGAATGTTCGGGGTTGGTTTGTTTCCTGCTAGGATTCCAAGGAGAGGCTTGTGGTCAGTTATGATAGAAAAGGGTCTACCGTAAAGGTACACATGGAATCGTTTGACTCCAGCGACGATTGCTAGGGCTTTCCGATCAAGTTGGCTGTAACTGCGTTCTGCCTTGGAGAGCGTCTTTGAGTAAAAGGCGATCGGTGCCTCTCTGCTATCTGGAAGTTGGTGACTCAGGATGGCACCGACTCCAAAAGGTGAGGCATCGCAGGTGACCGTTAGAGTCAGGGTGTTGCTAAACTGGATAAGAATGGTGTCTGACCTTAATAGGTCCTTAATGCCTTTGGAAGGCTTTCTGTTCCTGGTGGCCCCATGTCCAAGTGGTTTTTTTATCTAGCAGTCGATGTAGGAGTTCTGCTATTGTTGCCTTATGGGGCAGGAACACGTTGTAAAAATTTATGAGGCCTAGGAACGCCTGGAGATCGGTTTTGTTTTTGGGTCTGGGAGCAACTTTGATAGCGTTCACCTTTTTTTCGGTGGGGTGAATGCCTTGCTCATCGATTAAATAGCCCCAAATTCCACCCGGTTAGTGGCCAGTTCACATTTTTCCTTCTTTACTTTTAGACCTGATTTTCTAAAGCATGTTAAGACTTCTCTTAACCTGGTCTCTAGCTGGTTGGCATTTTTTGCTGAGACCAGTACATCATCGAAATATGGGATGACAGCTTTGATTCCGTTTAGTAGGCATTCCATGAGGCTTTGGAACACGCCTGGGGCAACGCTTACACCGAATTGGAGGCAGTTACATTTGAATGCCCCTCTATGCGTTACTATCATTTGTGCCTCTGCTGTTATGGGATCAACGGGTAGCTCTTGATAAGCCTGTGCTAGATCGAGTTTTGCAAATATTTTTTCTCCCCCTAGCGAGTGCAATAAATGTTGTACTACTGGCACTGGGTATGCACTTTGTTGGAGCGCGTGGTTCAGGGTTGCCTTATCGTCCCCACAGATGCGCACTGACCTATCTGGCTTCACTGGTGTGACGATAGGGGTTTCCCATTTGGCGTGGTCGATTGGTTCTAAAACCCCTTGCGCTATCAACTTATTCAGCTGTTCGTCAATTTTCGGTTTAAGTGCGAATGGGTGCGTCTGGCCTTTAAACGAATGGGGGCTATTTTCGGGTCTAGGCTAAATGAAATTGAGGTCCCCTTGTACTTGCCTAGAGTCCCGTCAAAAACGTCTTGGAATTCTTGGAGTAGGCTCTCCTCCCAGTTGATTGTGGTGATGCGGTTGATCCCGGTCATCCCGATTCCCAGAGGTGCGAACCATTCGATTCCTAACAGGCTAGGGCGGTCGCGGCTGATGATAGTCAGATGCAGGACTTCGGCATGGTGTTTAAATTCAACTAAGAAATGTCCAAGGCCAACTACTGGGGTTCGATTTCCCTGATAGTCTTTTAGCACTAGTTTTTGTTTCTTTAGTTCTCTCTGATTAATGTTCAGAATTAGGCGATGGATAATATTCCAGGATACCATCGATAGGAACGACCCTGAGTTGACTTCCATCTTGCAGGGTCTCCCCTTTATGCTCACCTCTATCTGAACCTTCTTTCCGCTTTCCGCCCTGGCATTGTCGATTATGACTGTCTGATGTGTTTCTTCCCTGTCACCGGTTCTCTTATTGTGGTTCCATCTGCTGCCATCTGTCATCGTGTCCGGGGGTGGGGGTGGGGGGTGCTGCCATGTCTTTTTGGACTATAGATCTTTTTGTTGTGGCAGACCCTTTTGATGTGCCCCCTTTTATTACAAGCCTGGCGTATTGCATCAAGGAACCTGCCTTCAGACCGCAGGTGATTGCCTCCACAGCCCACACATTGAAATTCCCGCCGATTCCTCCTCTTTTCGCGCCATTTTCTATCTGAATAGAGTCTATGGATATCTTCGTCGTCGTCTTCGGTGTCACTCTGGGTTTCGATGTCCTCATGGTGGGTTGTCGCTATGGGCTGTTTCTTTCCTCCCTCTGCCTTCTCCCTGGTTTGGGTTGTCAGGTCTGGAACTGCGTTCATTTGCCGAATGGTGGCTGCTGATTTCTTTGCTGGGTGATTTCTTTGGTGGCTGCTGGTTTCTTTGCTTTCATGGCCTCGGCCACGGTTATGTTCGGCCTATTCAGTAGTTTGCTCTGAAGGGTAGAGTCTTTCAGGCTGAGGACTACGTGGTCTCTCATTGCCTCGTCCATGTTTTGGAACTCACAGGCTCCTCCGATGTGTCTCAAGGCTGCCACAAAATCTGCTATGGTTTCATCTTCCTTCTGGTCCCTCTTGTAGAACTCATGCCTTTTGATTAAATTCGAGACCACCGGTGCGTAGTGTGCTCAGAATAATCGGATCAGGTCAGACCAGGTCATCTGCTTAACATCTCTGGGTTTTGCCAGCGCCTTCGCCATTTTTGAAAAAGGCCGGTCCGCAGTGTGTAAGGAAGACAGCCCTCTTCCTTTGGTCTGAGATTTCTTCCATCTCGTTGCTTTCTAAGAACATAAGAAAGCGATCGATATACGATTCCCAATCCTCCTCCTCAGGATTGAAGGACGCAGGTGGCGCATTGTTACCAGCCATCTCTCTCGCTCGGTTCAGATTGCTGTGTGTTTCGGTCTCTGCTTCAACGACAATCCCACCCTCATCGCCAGTGTTCCGTCCGGAAAGAAGCACATGAGACTGGGTTCCAAACAACAACTGTTTTATTTAAACTTGCAAGGCAAAAGATACCGAACATAGCCCAAGCCTTGGCAGCCCTTTATATAGCGGCTTGCCTGCTGGCTTGTGGTCAATGACACTTGTTTAATTCTTCCCACCTCTTGGCAGCTTCCCGGATTGGTTCCTAATGAACCAATCCGTAGGTGGCCTTTTCAGCCAATCAGAATGAGGGACTTGGAACCTACCAAGTTCCATACAGCACAAAATGGATCAGACATTTAGCCTTCTGACTTGTGCTGGAGCCCTGAGAGAGAAGTTCTCTGAGGTGGATGGACTCTCGAGCACGAGCCCAAAAGTTCGGAAGACAAAACCTCTGGTCCCAATGAGCGACCCAGATTGGATCCTGCAACATTATCATGGGACACATACAAGGGTAGGATACAACAGGGTTAACTACTGGTTCGGGATTTACGAAGTTCAGTGATTTATGATGTGCTTCCCTGCACGCTGCAAGCTGTGCGCCTGTAAATCGTGCAGAGAAGCAGCCTTTAAAACAGCCCTCTTTTCCTGCTTTTTAATTGCAGCTGTGCCTCATTCGACAGCTGAAGTTGAAAAATCAGGAAATAAAAATCAGGTGAGCGGGTGGGAAAAAAACTCAGCAGACATGGAACTGGTTCTATGTCTGCTGCTCTTCAGAGCTACTGGTTCTACAGAGGTGGACAGAACCGGTAGAAACCCACCCCTGGACACGTATATTTGCCTTCCTTCACCTATGGAGAGCACTCAAATAGGGACTTGCTCCCTTTCATTTTTTATATGTCTATTTTATTTGTATCCTAGGTAAATTGTTTTTTAAAAATGCAGATATTTGAGCAAAACTGACATTGATTTTTTTTATTTTTAAATTTTTTTATTGAACAAAAACATTAAAAACAATGAACGTGATGAAATCATCCTGGCAAACCTATTTGTCATACATATCTATTGTGGATTGTATATAATACCAATTTACATAATATATACATTTATACATTACAGCAATTTTCCATATTTCCAATCTACTATCTTAACATCCTTATCTTATTTTAATTTTAATTTTAAGTCCTTCCTTCCCCCCCCCCCCCCATTGGTAAAATGTATCCCATACTTTATAGTATTCAGTCTTGTCCTTGTTTTTTATTTCCAGTGTTAATTTATCCACTTCGGCGCATGTCCATATCTTTTTAATTATCTCAGTTTCATTGGGAAGTGACATTATTGATTTTGGATACCTTTCCAACTAAGGGACTAATTGCTATTATGGACAAATAAATGCTCATGAGTATAGTTATGAAAGGTAGAAAATGGAAAAGAAACAACCACTCTAAGAAACAAGCATCCTCTCAGCTTTCTGATTTTTATTTTGCTGTCCTTTCCTTGGTTCTTACACCTTCCTCTGGACCGTTCTGGTGTGGATAAAAATGTCTATCTCTGGGAAGTGGCTCTTTGATCTCAGAGCTAAACTGGATTTCTTTTTTCAGAGGCTGAGAATGTTCTGTGCTACAAAACTTTTGATGAAATCTCAGGGACCTGCAGTAACTTATTGGGAGCTGGAGTTTCCCAGGAAGACTGCTGCCTAAACTATAAATATGGTTTCCAGTTGACCGAGAATGGAGCCTGCCAATCCTGCCGGTAAGTGAAACACCGACAGTTCTAATAAACTGCATATTTGTCATATGCTGCAGAAGTGGTCCTAAACCTACTTTCTTCGAACCCTCCAAACATTGCTCATTGGTTGAGTGCTGGGCATCTTCCCTTAGGGTTGCTTATCCCATTTCCCCTGTAGGAAGAGAGGCTATAGGGTAGCCACATGCAATATGCATACAGCAGCCTGCAGTTCTCATTTGCAATCCCTGCTATCCAGGGATGGGATTCAAATTTTTAACAACCGGTTCTGTGGGCATGGCTTAAATGGTGGGTGTGGTTTAGTGGTCATGTGACTGGGTGGGCATCTCTTGGTGGTCATGTTATTGGCTGGGTGTAGCCAACTCAATATCACTCACATCAAGGCACACATCTCCTCTGCTGGCCTCTAATGACTGTGGGGATGCTGCAACAGTCATAAGTGTGAAAAATGGTCATAAGTCACTTTTTTCAGTGCCATTGTAACTTTGAATGGTCACTCCACATAAGCAAAGTACCAGCAAAAGAGGCAAAAAAAAACTCCAGAGATGTTCATGAGACAAGAAGTCTAGTCATGCCAAGAATGTAATAAGAGTTGACGGAGAGGCAGTTTCTGTAAGCAACACCAGAATGTTTCCTTCCTGCCTTCCTTACAGGATTAGGCCAGTAACTTCTTCTAACAACCAGTTCTCTGAACTGCTTAGAATGTTAACAACCGGTTCTCGCAAATAGGTGTGAACTGGTAGAATCCCACCCCTGCTGCTATCTCCAAGCAGGGCTAAATAAGTTCCTTCTCAAACATTCAAAAGCTCCTCTTGGCCACTGACAACAATATTCCACCACATGCACATTGACAGAAGTGTTTAATTTATGCCCAGGCTTCCTCTTTTATACTTGACCCACCACTAAGGGCAACTTATTTAAAAGCCCTGGTGGTGCAGTGGTTAGAATGCAGTATTGCAGGTTAACTCTAACTATAGCCTCTAGACTAGAGTTCGATCTTGACAGAGCTCAAGGTTGACTCAGCCTTCCATCTTTCAAGATTGGTAAAATGAGGACCCAGATTGTTGGGGGACAATATGCTGACAATGTAAACCACCTAGAGCAGTGGTGGCTAACCTTTTTCAGCTCCCGTGACAAAAATTGCACATGTGCTCGCATGCACGCCCTTGCATGCCAGCACCCAGAAGACAATGCGTGCTGGAGCCCCCATTCCCCTGCATATGCATGTGTGACCTCCCTACATGTCTCTGCGCATACACACATGTCTGCCCCCTCGTACATGTGTGGCAGATACTTGACAACCAGTTGTCGGGCGGCAGCACATGCACAGTGGGACTCTTCTGGGCAACCTCTCCCATGCCCATAGAAGTGGCTCTGCATGCCACTTCCAGCACGCATGCAATAGGATCGCCATCACGGACCTAGAGTATGCTGTAAAGCACTAAGGGCTGGTATGTAAGTCTAATTGCTATTGCTATTATTTCAATAAAATGAGGACTATAAAACATAAGATCAGTGATGCAGTTAGAATCAAAACCTAAATTAAAAAGTTATTAAAATTAATTAAAATGGTTCATTTAAATATTGATCTGTGTCCATGAACTATGCTAATCCACTGGTTTATTGAAGCCATTATGAGCCACAAGTAGCTGTAAACTGCTGTATAAGGCAGTTTCCTACATTCCGATATATTTTTTTAAAATTTATTTTATTTTTGTACTTACAACTTCCAGAGTTTTTTTTCATTCTATCTGCCTGTTGTTTTATCTAGCACTAGATTTGGTAAAGTGACCAATGTGTAGCTTTCATCACATCTGAGTACAGAGAAACACCTAGAGAAACAAATGTTCTATTTTAATTTCAGATCATTCCTTCTAAAGAAATGTAGCAGCAGATTTAAATTAAATGTTGTTCTTGTTCATTGAATTAACACTCTGGCAATCAGATCTTCCCCCCTCCCCCCATGTTCTTTGTGGAATTATGAAAGACAGATACTCTTACATACAATTCCTAGTTAAATTACAGAACATGTCATGATGATCAAAAATTCGGACAACTTTTTGACAGATTAATAATGGTTAAGTCTACCCTGAGTAGCAGCTTGCTCATATCTTGCTCTCTTTGGAGGCGTCTGGATGGCAGCTACTTTGGGATCAAAATAGCAATGCTGGGGAAAGATGGGCCTTTTCTCGTAGTCAACACAGTTCTTGTTGTCTTGTCAACAAGAAGCTCCGACCGACTACTGAAGCTCCTTAAGTATTTCTTTTATTGTTGGGAAACAGGATGCTGGGCTAGATAGATCCTTGATCTGATCTGATGGAATCATTCATGGTTGGATTTTACATTATGGGGAAACCTTGACCTAAGTCAGTTATCTTTGTTGTGCTTTTCCTTTAGTGGAGCTCAGTGGAGTAAATGGTCCTCATGGAGTGCATGCTCTGTCTCCTGCACTGAAGGTGTCCAGCGGCGCAGTCGCATATGTTATGGCTACCATGAAGGAACATGTCCAATTGGCACACGTGGCAAGGAAATGAAATCCTGCCTTCTGAAAGAATGTTGCCCTGGTAAACATTTTTCTCTCTTCTTGATCTTTGCCAAAACATGAAGCTAGAAATGAGCCAGGGTCATATTTCTTTATCCTTGCATGACTTTGAATTTTGAGATTTTGTAGTCTTCAGAAGCAGGATTCTAAATTAGCTGGCAGTGTTACCTGTCCTACCCACCCATCCCCACCATTTTAAGTGATATTTCAAGAATCTCCCCCTCCAAAGCACCACCTGAATACTTATTCATTTATGCCATCTTGCTTTTCCTCATAAAAAAAAACAACAGAAGTTGTGGGGGAGATGTGTTTGTGACACCACAAGTGTTAGTTTGTCAGCACCAATCCCAATCAACTTTTAATGCCATGTGCCAGGATGTTTCCTTTTTCTTTTTTGTAGAATGTACCCTGGAGAGAAAAAGGTACATGTGAATTTAGGCACTAGAGGGCTTTTGGTCTCTCGCCCACTTCAGTGCCAACAGCTTCCTGTCAGCCTAAAATTAGATTCTCACTGTAGCTGCAATTTTACACCCATGTACCTGGCGGCCAGTCCCACTGAGCAAAACACAAGCTTATTTCTGAGTAAGTGAACCAGACACAGTCAGGCTTAGCTTCAGGCAGAGCAACACCTCACTTTGTTTATTTGAAATACAGGTAATCCTCAGTTAAAGATGGAAAATGTAACCGACAACTCTTATCGCCAAGCAAGGTGGTTGTGAAGCACAACATCAGGTGACTGTGCCAAAACTACAGTGGTCATTGTGGCAGTTTTGGTTGCCATTGTGAAATGAATTCCATGTAGTCATTAGGCGTGACATTATGTGATTGCCGTTTGTGACTTCCTGCCAGCTTCCCCGCTGCTTTTTGCTTTGCTTGTGGGAAGCTGGCAAAGAAGGTCACATATGTCGATTGCATGACTGCCGGGATTTCACAACTATTTGCAGTTATGAACTGGTTGCAAGCACTAGAACCATGATCTTGTGACGAAGGGGTCACTGTGATGGTTGCATCTATGAGAATTGGTTGCAAATCTTCTCATTCAGCACTGTTGTATGTTCAAACAATCCCCAAACAAGTAATTGTTAAATGAGGACTACCTGTATAAGCTTAGAACATTTTAGTTATATCCATAAATAACAATAACAATATCACCCCCACAGGGCTTTACAGCACACTCTAGGCATTTTACAACGTCAGCATATTGCTCCCAACAATCTGGGTCTTCCTTTTACTGACTTTGGAAGGATGGAAGGCTGAGTCAACCTTGAGCTGATCAGGACTGAACTCCAAGCAGTGGGCAGAGTTAACCTGCAATACTGCATTCTAACCACTGAGCCACTAGGGCTCCCATAAAGATAGTCAATGTCTGAGGCACCCACTTTGAGAGAGTATGTAGGCAATGTGGATAATATTGGCTTTGCTAGAATTTCTATAGTTTATGAAATGAGGTTATTAATGAACTAGAAAGAAGAAAAACACCACAAGCATTCTCATTTTTCAAGTCTTCAGCAATTATTTTGATGGGCAGAAAAACACAAGACAAGTGTTGGCTTGGGGTGGTAGCTAAATTGTTTTTAAAGAGAATTGCAATAGACAATTGAAAGCAAGCAAACAACACCTTTAAGCCCATGTCACACTGAACCAATGGATGCAAAGAGGATGTAAAACAGACAAAAAAGCTTGCCATCCGTTCGAAAATGCGATGTACTCACTGCCTCCGTTTTGCTTCCTCTCTATCCGTCCAGCATCCGTTTTGCGTGGAAAATGTATCCAGTTCGTCCGTTCTGCATCCGCTATGCATCCGCTACACATCCGTTCTGCATCCGTTACGCATCCGCTATATCCACTAGGCATCCGTTTCGCATCCGCGCAACTCGCATCCGCCCGGACGCAGGGAGGAAGCGGAATGGATGCAGAACAGATGCAGAACGGATGCCTAGTGGATGCAGCATGGAAACAAAGCATTTAAAACGGAAAAAACGTTTGCAGAGGGGACCTATCTCGGATATTAAGGATGTCTGCAGGATGCCTAGAGGATGCCTAGAGGATGCCTAGCGGAAAACCTATACTGCCTATAAAAAGGGGGAGGAACTCGCCTGCATCTCACTTTCAAAACAGCAGCCCAGCGGTGCAGACCTCTGCAGCCTTCATCTGGCTCTTCCTCTTCCACAGCATCCAGTCATATCCACCGTGGATTGTAACAAAGTCCTTTCGGCAGCCACCATTGTTCTGCAACAGTGCGAAGCCATCTGCAGGCTCTGTGAACTCTACTGCGAGAAGAAAAGGAGCCACCCAAAAAGAGTCTGGATCCAAAGATGGTTCACCAGAAGAGCAGAGGACAGACTGTACAACAAGCTGATGGTGGAGCTCAGGAACAAAGACACTTGGGCGTTCCAGAACTTCATGAGGATGCTTCCAGCCATGTTTGATGAAGTTGTGCAGCGGCTGACACCCAGGTTGACCAAGGCAAACACCAGCTTCCGGGCCAGCCTGGAACCTAGGCTCAAGGTGGCACTCACTCTGCGCCACCTGGCCTCAGGGACCTCCTACAGGAGCATGCAGTACGGCTGGAGGGTGCCATCCAACACCATCAGCATTGTGGTCAGAGAAGTGGTGCAGGCCATCATCGAAGAATACAAGGAGGAGCTCCTCCAGTACCCCTCCACTGAAGAAGGCTGGAAGAAAGTTGCAGAGCAGTGGTATCAGAAGTGGAACTTACCACACACCGTTGGAGTCATCGATGGCAAGCACGCTCCAGTGGAAAATGGACAGGGAGGAAGCGAAACGGATGCGGAACAGACATGCAGCATTAGTAGCATGGACGTAGAAAGGATGAAAGCGGATGCAGCTCGCATA
>BLBF01018883.1:0-10044 GCA_015471245.1 Laticauda colubrina
AAAGTGAAGTGGTAGCAACCAAAGAATTCTGAATCTGAGAAATTAGGCACGCAATTCACATATACAAAGTGATGGAAGAAAGCGAGAAGTAGAAACCTAACTCTATTGTATGCTTCCCCCCCCATTTACACAACAGAAGAATGTAACACCTCCAGCTCACTTCCCAAACTTTCCCTTCCTCCCCCCGTTTCTTATGACAGCCGAAAGATGCAAAGCAATAGTAGAAGATCTTGAAGGCTGACATTCGGCCCTCCTAGAAAAAGGAAAACCATCAGTCCTAGAGGAGAGAGAGAAGAAAATATAAAGACAATTATTAATCATTCAACAATTACAAAACAATACACTCCTCAGGCTTATCAGGATACTTGGAACGAAATGCTTTGATCAACTTAGGGGCTTTAACGTCGGTTTCATTAACCCATTCGGCTTGTGAAGATGGGAAATGTTTCCAGGCTACAAGGTACTGGAGACGACCCCTCCATTTGCGAGAGTCCAGAATTTCTTTAACTTCAAAATGTTGTTCACCTTCAATCAGTATTGGTATGGGAGGGTCAGCTTGGATGGGTCTTAAATCAGAAGTACGTTCAGGTTTTAGCAAACTAACATGGAAAACCGGATGAATTTGTTGAAGAGCTTTGGGTAAGTTCAGCTGGACTGTTACAGGATTTATAATCCGTTCAATCGTGAAAGGACCAACATACTTAGGACCAAGCTTTTTTGACTTTTGAGTGGTCCAGTACTACTGTGTACAAAGTTGTTATATGCCACTTCGGCAAATGGTAGTAATTCGGACCAGTTATCTTGTTGATAATTTATGCAACATCTAAGATATTGCTCTAACACTGTGTTAGTCCTCTCACAGGCCCCATTAGTTTGGGGGTGATGGGCGGAGCTTAACTCCTGGGCGGAGCCTATTAACTTCAGGAACTCTTTCCAAAAATTTGAGGTAAACTGGACCCCTCTGTCAGAGATTATGCGTTCCGGAATGCCATGTAACCTATAGATATGTGAAATAAACAGTTTAGCCAGCGTCTTAGCAGAGGGAATCTTGGAACAAGGTTGTTAAGCCTGGGTTCCCCAACCAGGGTTAGGTAGACAAGCTAAACAGAATGTGCAGCGTTAGTCAGATAGGCACACAGATAAATGAGTGAGCTAAGCTTGTATGTTTATTAACATACAGTAAAAATAACAGATATGCTTGTGCTATCAAAAATATATTTTATTCCAGTATAAGTTTATGGCATAGTCATATAACAGTCCAATAGTCATTTACCATGTAGTCAGTCCATTCAGGGATATTCAGTTAGCAAAGTCCATGTAGAATATCCTATGTCAGTTCACTTACAAAATCAGTCCTTTGTTGTCTCTCCCGTTCGAGCAATGCAGTCTTGATTCCAAGCAGTAATCAGGGATCATCAAAGCCAGAGAGAGAGAGAGCAAGCTGTAGTCTTGCTACTTTTATATTGTTTTTTATAACCACTCCTTTAATTGCTATTTCACAGTTAAAGCTGCAGACACTCTAACATACACTAACTATGATTCATAGTTATTATTTCACCTAAACCAGTTAGGGTGAACAATGTTATCCCTAACATTCTCCCCTTTTAGGTTACATAATAACTATGAATCATTTACATTTTTAAATTATATTTTTCACAACTTTCTTTAAACTTAATTGCTCCTTGAGCTTCTGTAAATTGGTCTGCAATGTTTTCTTCTGACATGCAGTATACCAATTTAATTAATCCATTTTTCACTGATTCTCTAACATTCAAATATCTTAAGTCAGTATGTTTTGATCTAGTTTTTACAGCAATACTAGTAGCTAACTTTATAGCTGCTTGGTTATCCTCATATACCATAATGGAATCTTTTATAGTTATACCCATGTCCAACAACAACTGTTTGTAGAAAATCAAGTCAGTGCATAATAATGACAGACATGAAAATTCAGCTTCCATCGTAGATAAGCTAATATGCTGTTGTCTGATTGACCTCCATCCTATTAGTGTCTTACCAAATAATATAGCCATCCCAGATGTTGATTTTCTAGTGTTTATATCAGTTGCAAAACTTGCATCTGCATAAGCACTAAGACTCAAATCACCCTTTGGTTCTATATATAATGCATGGTTTATTGTTCCCTTAAGATATCTCAATATTCTTTTTAAGGATTTCCAATGATATTCTTTTGGATCTGAATTAAAACGTGCCAGCTGATTTACACTATAAGCTATATCTGGCCTTGACCAATTGCTTATATATGATAAGCTACCAATCAAAGATTGATATATGGACTTATCAAATTTGGGACTTTGATCATTAGTTTGGCAAACTTCCTGACTCATTGGAGTCTTTGCCAGTTTACAAAGTTCCATTTTATACGTTTTAATTAATTGGCAAATTTTATCTTCTTGAGATATCTTAAAACCATTATTTGTTTTATTAATTGTCAATCCTAGATACCTTTTAATTTCACCTAAATGCTTTATTTTTATCTTTTTGGCTAATAATGATATAATCTCATTAGCTTCATTATTAGTCTTAGTTATTAAAGCAATATCATCTGTAAATAATAATAACAATGACACCGTTCCATTATTTTCTCTTTTAAATACACACGGATCTGCTAAACCAGATTTAAAACCTATATTTTTTAATTCTTTCACAATATATTGGTTCCACTCAAACCCAGATTGTTTCAACCCGTAAAGACTCTTTTTGAGTTTCCAACAATCATTGCTATTTACATTATTGTCATTTATACCAATTGGTTTTCTTAAATATATAGTGTGCTGCAATGGTGCATGTAGATAAGCAGTTTCTACATCTAAATGGTTAATGACATAGTTTTTCTTAGCTGCCCACACTAATGCTGCTCTTAAAGATGTAGCTTTTAGGCTTGGGGCAAAAACTTCATCGTAATCAGATGCAGTTTGATTAAATCCTTGAGCTACTAACCTAGCTTTATGGGTAACAGTCCCATCATTTCCAGTTTTTACTTTAAATATCCATTTGCACCCAATGGATTTTTCTCCTGGAGGTAATTTGGCATCTTCATACACTTTCATTACCTTTAATGAATTTAGTTCTTTTTCCATTGCCTTTTGCCAATTCTCCTGATCCTTAGCAGGATACATCCTAAGTTCATCTACACTAGTTGGAACTTTAGTTACTTGGCAAACTATACTTGCTTGATACCTATCAGGTGGTCTAGTTACACGTGTAGTATGTCTAGGTATTATAGGACTTACAGGTGGACTTTCCTCTATTAATTGTTCTTGATTATGTAACTCTTCCTGATCAACTATTTCCTCTTGTTCTGGTCCTATTTGCTCTTCGTGGACTTCTTCTTTAATTGGACTCTTCTTATAGCTAATCTCATCTTTCTGCCTTTTGTAGGGTTCAATAAATACTTCATTATTTAAATCTTGCTCTAATCTATTCCATCCTACATGTTCTAGGAATTTTGCACTAGCACTGGTGTAAAATCTAGATGTACCTGGTTCCCAGAATCTATAAGATCTATGATTAGATGTATAACCTACAAAAATCAATCTTTTAGCTCTATGCTTACCTTTGTGTCTAAGTTGTGTAGGGATATGCACCCATGCTGGTGCTCCAAATGTGTGCATGTAACTTAAATCAGGTTTTGTACCATGCCACAGTGTGAATGGTAATCACCTGTTGTTGAATTAACAACATTATTTAATATATGATTACCACACATTATTGCTTCTCCCCATAAATTGTCAGGTAATCCTGAATCAGACATCATAGTTCGTGCCATTGATTGTAATGTTTGGCCTCTTCTCTCTATAAAGGCATTATGTTGTGGCCTATATGGTGCAGACATTTTATGTTGAATACCTAACATTCTAAGTCTGTTTTTAAATTTATTATTTGTAAATTCTGTACCATTACCTGTGATGAGAGTTACTAATTTCTTTTTAGTTTTTCTTTCTGAGAATTTTAACCAATTAAATAGATTTTTATATGTTTCAGTTTTGCTCTTCATTAAATAGCAAAACCCATATCTAGAATAGTGGTCCATTATACTTAGTATGTGACGAGCTCCTCCTACACTTGGTTTTTTTGGACCTATTAAATCAGCAAATACTACTTCTAAAGGCTCTTTAGTAGTAAATCCATCAACTCTATTAGCTGGTATAACCCTGCTCTTATTTTGATTACAGGCATTACATTGCAAATACTTATTACAAGATTTCAAGCATATTCCCTTAGACAATTCAACAGTTTTCTTAAGCATTTTAAAATTTAAATGCCCTAGCCTTCTATGTAACAAGTGAATACATTCGTCATGAGGTTTCTTATTTTCATAAATTGTGTTAGCCACCTTTAAACCATCATCATTTAACACATATAATTCACCTCTTAAAGATGCAGTAATTTTCTTATCTTCTTTTTCAATTGTGCAGTTATCTCCCCTAAATGTAACTACATATCCTAGTTTAACCAAAATTCTAACTGAAATTAAATTAAACTTAAGTTGTGGTACATATAACATTTTTACATTCTCTTTTATAAAAGAACAATATGCTATACCTTCACCTTTAGCTTTCAGTTTCCAGCCATTGGCTAACGATATCTGCTGTGTACTCTGGGACATTTTAATAAAATTTTTGTTATCATTTGTTGTACAATGGGATGCTCCACTGTCAACCACCCATAAATTATTTTTTACAGCTCCGTTAGTATACATGGCTAACTCTAAATTTTTATTTAGCTTTTGATGTTTTCTAGTATTCTGGCCAGCATTCTGGCGCTTTGCCTTTTTACAAAATCTTGCCAAATGTCCTCTCCCTCCACAATTAAAACACTTTTTAATTGCGTATGCAGTAGGAGATTCATTATCTTCTTTTTGAGGTTGCTTCCTCCTTAATTCATCTCTTTCATGCCTTCTTCTGGCCTCTTCGATCAATCTGCCAGTTATATCAGTTAAAGTTAAATTGTCCTTTGGCAAAATTTCAAGTGAAGTTACGTAGTTATCATAACTTTCATCAAGGGAAGATAGAATTATGTAAATTTGATGTTGTTCAGAGAATATAAGCTCTTTCTCGTGTAATTCTTGGAAAATGCTTTGCATAGTTTTTAAATGACTCTGCATATCACCATTTGTTTGGAGATGCGTCCTGAAAAGCTTCCGTGTTAGATTTATGTGTGCACCAATATTATCACGAACATAAATTCTCTTCAGCTTCTGCCAACACCCAAAAGCCGTTTTCTCTCCGTGGATATAAACAAGCTGTTGATCAGTTAAGGTTAACGCAATTATGCAAATGGCTTGTTGATTTTTATGCATAAATTCTTCTATCTTTAGTCTGTCTTCCTCATCCTCTGGATCCCATTCTTCTACATTTGGTGGATTTTCAATTATGTTCCACAGACCTTCTCTTCGTAGAAGTAGACTACATTTTGTAGACCATGATACATAGTTTGTTCCATCCAGCTTGGATATAAGGGACAAACTTTGTATATTGACTTGTGCCATGTTTTCTTATATGGATATAAAAATATAATTAATAAAACACAGCTGTCTGTTTACTGTAATGTATAACAACACAAACTCTCACTTTTTACATAAATCTGTTTAACCTAGTTAAACTGACTTTGCAGCCTCTGGGCCCATAACCAGTGTTAAGCCTGGGTTCCCCAACCAGGGTTAGGTAGACAAGCTAAACAGAATGTGCAGCGTTAGTCAGATAGGCACACAGATAAATGAGTGAGCTAAGCTTGTATGTTTATTAACATACAGTAAAAATAACAGATATGCTTGTGCTATCAAGAATATATTTTATTCCAGTATAAGTTTATGGCATAGTCATGTAACAGTCCAATAGTCATTTACCATGTAGTCAGTCCATTCAGGGATATTCAGTTAGCAAAGTCCATGTAGAATATCCTATGTCAGTTCACTTACAAAATCAGTCCTTTGTTGTCTCTCCCGTTCGAGCAATGCAGTCTTGATTCCAAGCAGTAATCAGGGATCATTAAAGCCAGAGAGAGAGAGCAAGCTGTAGTCTTGCTACTTTTATATTGTTTTTTATAACCACTCCTTTAATTGCTATTTCACAGTTAAAGCTGCAGACACTCTAACATACACTAACTATGATTCATAGTTATTATTTCACCTAAACCAGTTAGGGTGAACAATGTTATCCCTAACAAAGGTATGCAATGTACTTGTTTGGAAAACAAATCAGTCACTACCTAGATGACCATGTTTCCACCACTTTCGGGTAATTCTACTATAAAGTCGATAGAGATTTCTTTCCAGGGAGTCGTTGGTCTAGCTAACAATCCTACTGGCTTACCAGGAGGTCTCTTTGTCGAAGCACAAATTGGACAGCTAACTACATAAGCTTCAATGTCCTTCTTTGAAGTAGGCCACCAGAATTGCCGCTTAACCAGATGTAAGGTCTTCACAAATCCGAAATGGCCAGCTGCTTTAGAATCATGAGCCTGTTGTAGTATTTGGCCCGTCAGCACCTGTGGCACATACAACTTGGCCCCCACCCAAGCCAAACCATCTCTAATTGTATAGTCACTTAAATGAGCTAGGAACCATCCGTCCATTTTTAAAACTTCTTTTAATTGTTCGGTTAGGTCATTTGATAAAACCACTTCTTGGTTCTTCCTTTGGGCTCTGGTGATCACTGGGGTGGCTAGATGTTTGGCTGAGACAATTGGGCTTATCACCTACTGGTGCATACTATTATATTGGGGTAGTCTAGAGAGAGCATCCGCCATGAAGTTCTTCCCGCCTGGAATGTACTTCAATGAGAAATTGAATCGCTTGAAGTACTGGGCCCAGCGAACTTGTTTAGGGGACAATTTCCAGGGCGTTTTTAAGGCTTCCAAATTCTTATGGTCAGTCCATACCTCAAATGGGTGTTTTACTCCTTCCAGGAAATGTCTCCAGGTCAGCAAGGCCCAACGAACTGCAAAAGCTTCTTTCTCCCAGACAACCCATCTTCTCTCTGTTTCAGACAGCTTACGGGAGGTATACGCACAAGGCTGTAAGGTCCCTTTCTCGTTGATTTGAAGTAATACCGCTCCAATAGCCACATCACTTGCATCGGCTTGAATCACGAAAGGAGTGTCCATATCCGGGTGCTTCAGCACTGGTTCTGCAGCAAACAGTCATTTTAGCTTTTCAAAAGCGGCTTGGCACTCCATGGACCACTCCAGCGGCTTTCCTGGCCTTGGCTTCCCCTCTCCTTTTGTTTTCAAGAGATTTGTGATGGGCATTGCTATCTTAGCAAACGTCGGGATGAATTGCCTGTAAAAATTTGCAAATCCCAAAAAGCTTTGAAGTTGTTTTCTGGTGTATGGTGGAGCACATTCCAGAATGGCATGCACCTTCTCTGGATCCATCTCTATGCCTTCAGATGAAATGCGATATCCCAAATAGTCAATTTTGTCTTGGTGGAATTCACACTTTGACAATTTAGCATACAACTTAGCGGCACACAGTTTCTGTAGAACCGACCGCACTAATTTCACATGTTCATCCAGAGTTTCCGTGTGGATAAGGATATCATCAAGATAAACCAGAACCCCCCTGTATAAATGTTCATGTAACACTTGATTGATCATTTGCATGAATACAGCTGGGGCCCCTTATAAACCAAAAGGAAGAACGTTGAATTGGAAGCAACCCATCGGGCAGTTAAAAGTGGTCTTCCACTCATCCCCTTCCTTAATTCGAATTCGGTAGTATGCTTCTCTCAAATCCAACTTCGTGAAAATCTTTCCCTTCGCTAAATGGGCCAACATGTCCTTCATCAAAGGAAGGGGGTACACGTTTTCCACAGAAATAGCGTTCAAATTTCTGTAATCCACCACCAAGCGTTTGGAACCATCTTTCTTTTCCCGGAACAACACTGGGGCCGCTACCCGGGGTCTAGCAGGTTGAATGAATTTTATCTTTTCCAGATTTTTATCTATAAACAATCTTAGCTCTTCCAATTCTCGTGGGGTCATTGAGTACAACTTTGGTTTCGGGAGCTTCACCCCAGGAAAAATCTCAATAGCACAGTCTGTTGGCCGATGAGGCGGAAGCTCATCCGAGGCCTTCTCACTGAACACTTCTTTTAAATCCCAATACTCTTTGGGAATTTTCTCCTCATCTTTCACCGGCTCAGTACCTGTGGAAGCTATTTCATTTAGGTCCTCAGGCTTCAGCTGGGATCTGGCCCCTCCTCTCGGTCGCTGCTTTGTGCGTATGTGCAACAACCCCTTTCTCCAGTTAACCTGGGGGTTCCATTTCCGGAGCCAGGGCAATCCCAGTATGAATGGTTGCTCCATCCCAGGGACCACAATAAAACACAGGGTCTCATCATACTCTCCCATGACCATTTCTATAGGTTCCATGACAAAACGGGCAGGGCAACCTCCAGCCACTGATCCATCTAGTTGGCAAAAGGAAATGGGCATCTTCAAAAGTTTTAGCTTTAGGCCCATTTTCTTCACTACTTCCGTGTTGATTATACACCTGGTGCACCCAGAATCTAACAGGGCTAGCATTTCCCCTTTGACCCCAGATTGGGTACCCTCAAATTCACTGGAATGGTCATAGGGCCCACGCTTGGACTTACTAGTAAGTCATCTTCCGAGTCAGAATCCTCCTCCTCAGGGGTCACTGGGCTTCTGATTCCTCTCCTGCGGGAGGGGCGTCCTCTGCTGTCTCTTTCGACTTTAGTGCTGTTTCGCGAGGCTTCGCTGGGGACTTTTCAGGTTTCTTTCCTTCATTTGGCACCCCCTTTGGCTCCAACCTGACTCTGCAGTTCACAGCCCGGTGACCTTCCTTCCTGCATCGAAAGCAGGCCGAGGGGTTGGGTCTTGCCGCCACTCCTCCCTTCTGAGGTTTAGGAGCCTCTTGAGGACGTGGGGGGGAAAACTTGCTTCACCCATAACCTCCCCGCCGTTTACTTTGGATTAAATCAATCTCCACTTCTTCTGCCAGCAAGTACCACATCTGCAAGTCATTGGGATCTCTTCTAGCAGTGCATCTCTGGTACACATCTTCATTTAAACCATCTTTAAACAGTTCTATCAGGGCTTCTTGGGGCCAGCCTCGGAAATGGCCAGCTAACTGTCTAAATTCTTGGATGTAGTCAGCCACAGACCTCCGCCCCTGTTTTATGGTTTTCATCCTAATTCGGGCCTTGCGCTCTGCCAATGGGTCCTCAAACCTAGCTCGCAGTGCAGCCATGAATAGGTTATAATTCAGCAACTGAGGAGCATTATCATTATGCAAGGTCACCATCCCCTCTGCCGCTATTCGCTCCAGAGCCCTGGTAACACACCACATTTTGGCTGCTTCTGAGCGAAAACCCTCCCCATATTCTTCCATATGGCTCCAAACTTGAGCTAGGAAAAATCCCAAGGTTTTGGGATCCCCCCGTATTTTACTTCTAACAGAGGCAGCCTAGGAGCTCTACGCCTTCTAGGAATCACACCTCCTGCTGAAGGCCCCGGGGCTGCTGCTGGATCAGATTGATTTATGGGGGAGGGTGTTACTCTGCTTCTTCTGGTTGGGGCTACTTCCCCTCCCCCTTCATTCCTTTGTGCAGCTTGAGGTTGTTCAAAGGCTTCATTAAGGAGTCTCCTGGCTTGATCCAGCAAGTGTTCCCTCTTTTCCTTCTCTTGCCAAGGCTCCTCTTTTCCATGCCGGTGGGTAGTTGTGACCCCGGGGGGGGGGTGTCCTTCTCCGGATCTTTCCAACCAACTCCAACCGACCATCTGGGCTTCACAGCTGGATTCTCTTCCAAACTGAGCTCTCTTAGCAATTGGGCCTCCTGCACCAGCACAGAATCTTGCCCTCCAATGGCTTCCGGATCCTCTTGGTCACTATTTGAAGATGACATGATGTCCAGGCCCCCTGAGAAGAAAATTGGGTATTCTCTCCGGGTGGGCTGGTGGTGGAGATTCATAATAATGTCTGGCAGAGCTCCATTCAAAATCCAAGAAGGAAATACTTAGACTCTTTAGTTTAGAGAAAAGATATCTTTTACTGAA
>BLBF01018887.1:0-11991 GCA_015471245.1 Laticauda colubrina
TAGATAGATAGATAGATAGATAGATAGATAGATAGATAGATAGATAGTTTTGAGGAAATTGGGAAGGTCTTAGAAGAAGGGTGAGAAGATTGAGGAGATGCAATGGGCCTCTGAAGCTACCTGAGAAGGTGTCAGCCAGAAGAAGGCCAGATCCTGGTACTGGATAGAAAATAACAGAGTTAAATGACAGACAAGTAGATTCTGTATAAAAGTTAGGAAAATCTTTCTAATAGTAAGAGCAGTCTGACAGTAAAATCTATTATTCAGGAGATTTCAGGTTTGCATTAGGTTAACAGAGTTGGAAGGGATCGTGTAGGTCATCTAGTTCAAGCTGAAAACCTATACCATTTCTGACAGAGAGCAGTCCAGTTTCTTCTTGAAAACTTCCAGTGGTGAAACTCCCACAACTTCTGAAGGCAAACTTCTATTACATCAGTTGACTGTTCTCACTGTCAGAAAAATTCTCCTTATTTTCAGGTTGAATCTCTCCTTGTTCAGTTTCCATCCATTATTCCGGGTCTGGCCTTCAGGTGCTTTAGAAAACAGCTTGACCCCTTCCTCCTCTCTGTGGCAGCCCCTCAAATATTGGAAGACTGCCATCATGTCTGCTCTGGTCCTTCTCTTCACTAGACTAGTCAGGCCCAGTTCCTGCAGCCATTCATTCTATTTTAGCCTCCAGTCCCCTCATCGTCCTGGTTGCTGTTCTCTGCAGTTTTTCTAGAGTAGTACAAAATAATTCTATTCCTTTGATTGGTTTCACCAAAAGCATTATAATTTTGATCCTGCACTAAGAGACACATTCATACTGAATTAATTAATTAATTAATCCTTTATTGGCTAAGTGTGATTAAACACACAAAGAATTTGTCTTTGTTGCAATTGCTCTCAGTGTACATAAAAAGAAAAGAGACATTCATCAAGAGTCAAGAATCATCAGGTACAACACTTAATAATAGTCATAGGGTACAAATAGGCAATCAAATCATACTAGGAAACAGTCAATAAAAAGCGACAAAGTTATAGTCATACAGTCACAAGTGGGAAGGGATGGGTGATAAGAAGTGATGAGAAGATTAACAGTAATAGTAGTGCAGACTTAGTAAATAATTGGACAGTGTTGAGGTAATTATTTGTTTAGCAGAGTGACGCTGTTCATTGAATTTGTTTTGAGGTTTACTCATTAAGTTTCATAAACCAAATTTTGACAGGAGCTCAATTTACAGACCGGAGGCAAGTATCATTAGCTAAACAAAAGACATCTTCTTTCATCTTCGAAGGCTTTCTTTGGTCTTTTTTGGGATGGTGGTGGTGGGGGGGGCTATCATGAAACATTTTCCAAAAACACCTGGTAAAAACCGAGATTGGCACATTTGGTCTTGCAATATTGCAGGGTGACGCAGGAGTTACTGGCCGGAAAATCATTGTGGATACTTATGGTGGATGGGGAGCCCATGGAGGTGGAGCTTTCTCAGGCAAGGACTACACAAAAGTGGACCGATCAGCAGCCTACGCAGCCCGGTGGGTGGCCAAATCTTTGGTGAAAGCAGGGCTGTGTCGCCGGGTTCTGGTCCAGGTAAGAGACTTTTTGCTAACCTGATAGTCGTACAATCAAATACAAACCAATTTATTACAGCCATAAGACCAGATATCTAGTAGTAGAACTGTCACATCTCCCTCCCTCTCTCTCCTATCTATCACCTTATCTATCTGTCTGTCTGTCTGTCTCTGTCTATCTGTCTTATCGTCTATCTATCTATCGTCTATCTATCATCTATCTGTCTATCATTATCTCATCTATTTCTACTTCTCTCTATTTATCCTTCAAAACTGTAAGCCAGTATTTAGAATACAGTTTGAAAAATTAGATTGATTGTTTAGTATCGAAATTTTTTGCTGTACAATGTGTGTTTGTGCACACTATTTTTTTTTATTCTTATATCATTTTTAGTAGTATTCAAAGAATCTCTTTGTATTCTCTCTCTATATCTTTCTCTGTCTCTCTCTCCATCTTTTTCTCTCTCTCACATGCACACCTGTCTATCATCCATCCATCCATACATGCATCCATCCTTCAATACTGTAATCCGGAAAGAGAATACAAATGGAAAAAAATTCAGTTGTAATCACTTCTGTGTATCTCCTCAACTTTTAAAATTTAAACTGGCCCTCTGTTCTTCCTGAGTGATTAATGCCATTCTGTATTTGAATCTTTGGGCAATCATGGACAGTTTTCTCCCTCCTTCCCAAAACTTGGACCTCCCACCTTTTCACCAACTAATGCAAGAGTCTTAAACTTGGCAAGTTTAAGACTTGTGGACTTCCAACTCCCAGAATTCCTGAGCTAACATGACTGGAGGAGGAATTCTGGGAGTTGAAGTCCACAAGTCTTAAAAGCTGTCAAGTTTGAAGACCCCTGGACTAAAGGAGTGGCTGTTGAGGTAATTCCTCATTAGGAGAATGAGCACATACAGGGAGACGTATAGAGAGTAGTGTTGGAATAATACACACTCAGTACACAGATACACTGTACAGTTTATGTAGGTTTTTACTTCCAGAAAGGTTTAAGCAAAGTTCAAAATAGGCAGTCCAAAAGTCATTCACAGGTTAATCAGTCAGTTTTTCAATCCAGGGATATTCCAGTAACAAAGCCCAGTGTCAAAAACAGTTAAGTATCAGACTTACATTAAATCCAGTAATATCAGTCAATTAGGAAAAATGGAGCAACAGCAATACTTTCCAACAGAAGGAAATAAAGATACACTCACACTCTTCTGAGACTCAGACTAAGACAAACCAGGTTTCTGGCTCCATCTTATGGCGGTTTGAGAAACCACACCCAATTACATGCTCTTGCACTCCCTTAAAGAGATAGTACTAAAATGTTTATCCTGGTTTATATATTTCTAACCCAAATACCTGTTAGGAGATTCATATTCCTAACAGTGGCCACCAAATGAATCTGTGGATGACACGCATGAAGCCAGCCTCAAAATGTCTCCTTCTTGCCACCTAGGTTGCCTACGCTATTGGAGTGGCTGAGCCACTGTCCATCTCCTTGTTCACTTATGGTACCTCTGCCTACACTGAGCAAGAGCTGCTCAACATTGTCCACCAAAATTTTGACCTTCGACCTGGAGCCATTGTCAAGTAAGTGTGTCACTTTAGGGCAGAGGAGAAATGAAGGGTGGGGCACTGTTGCTTTCCTAGTCCTGGGGATTGAATGAAAAATCTGGATTTCCTTCCATTCCATTCTGAGTTTCCCCCAATGGATCAGGCTCTGATTGGGAAGTGTTTATGATGTACTCCCCCATCCTTGGGTCCTGGAGAGAGAGAAAGAGAGAGAGAATGAGAGAGAGAGAGAGAGAGAGATAAACCATTTCAAATATGTCTCTCTGGAGGTTCCAGTTTCACGCTCAACATGGAATCCCTCTTCAAATAGTTCTTGCTACCATTTGGCCAAGTGCCTTGGTTTCAAATGTTAGGCAGTTCCAGGGCTGAAAACCTGACCTCTGACAAGGGGTAGATTTATAGGAGTGACAGCAGTTTTGTCAGTAAAGGGCTAATTATCCAAATGAGAGCCTGGAACTTTTTCAGTAAGAAGGTTGACTTGTCTGTTGGACAAAATGTTCCAGAGATTCACAGAGAACATCACAAGGAAAGGTTGGCCTTCAAAGAAGCTCATGCTTTCTTCTGGCCCAGAATGATCCAGAAGAGAAACAGGTGTATATAAATTCCCTTATCAAAATGACCACAGTGGCTGCCTTTTTTTAAAAAAATGTAACCTTGACTAGTAGCTCACTCCATGGACACCTGGACCTTTTAAAGCAATTTTGTTGTGGCAGTGGCTTGTGGTATCTCCAGTGGTGGGATTCAAATAATTTTAACAACCGGTTCCCTGCCCTAATGATTTCCTCCAACAACCAGTTCAGCAAACTGCTCAGGAAGTTAACAACCAGCTTTTCCGGCTAAATCTCACCACTGGGTATCTCCTTTCATAACAGCAACTTTGCTGGATCAGCCAAGAGTCCTATTGAGGTCAGTATTCTGGCCTGGGAATGGTCAGCAAGATCCCAATGAAAAGTTTGCCTGTTCAAAACTTTTGCCTCATAGCTTGTCAGATAAATATATGTGGGGCAGGGAAACTCATTGGGTACTGGATCTCAGTGGCTGGGGTGGCCTGGAGGTGGAGCTCTTACCTCACAATCAGGAGGCTGTGAGTTCGATCCTAGGAAGAGGCAGATATTTCTCTCTCTGGACACACTGAGAATATATCTGCTGAACAATAAAACTCCGCATTGGTGATAGGAAGGGTATCTGGCCAATAAACACTCAGCTCCATTCAGTTGCCCAGACACCACCCCAATGCAAGGGATTATGGGGTCATTAAAAGAGGATGAGTGGCTGCCTTATCTAGTTTTCCCATTGATTTTGCTTGCCCAGAAGGTCACAAAAGGGGACCCCAGGATACTGTAACTATCATAAACATGAGTCATTTATCAAGTGTCTGAATTTCTATCTCGTGACCATGGGGATGTTGCAAAGGTTGTATGTGTGATAAATGATCCTAAGTCACTTATTTCAGTGCTGTCGTAACTTTGAATGGCCATAAGCTGTCATAAGTTGAGGACTACCTGTGTAGCCCACATCCAAGGAGGGAGGAACCTCCCCAACTTTAATAACTTTATTTATTTATTTTACATTTAGGGATCTGGATTTAAAGAAGCCCATTTATCAGAAGACGGCTTGTTACGGCCATTTTGGAAGAAGTGAATTTTCTTGGGAAGTTCCAAAAAAACTCGCCTTCTAACTTTCTTGGGCCAACCTCTCTCCATTTCAAAGGAACAGTATTTTATTACCCTGGGTGCTTCCATTGACCATTGTCAGTGCTGAAGAAAAATAATATAATAATAATAGTAATAATAATAATGGAGAAAGGTTCCCTCTTGGCTTTCACTACATATCGGCCCACGCAGACTGAACAGAGGATAAATTGGGGGCAGATGGATGTCATTTTAATTTTGTCTAATGCTGCTATTTTGGGATAGGGGAGGAAATTCCACTGGAAAAGACAAGAAGGGACTTAAACCTACAATCAGACAATATACTTTTTTATTTTTATTTTTCCAAGCCATCGAGTCTAGTACATCTTTCTAAACAACTAATTGGAAGAACTTTTCTCAGATTTGGAATGATTTCTCGACGTTTTGCAACAAGACTTTTCAAAGGTTCTGGCATCCTGCTTCCCTGGGCTATAAGGAGTAGTTACTCTTGGAGTAAAACAGAACATTTCTCCTAGACTGGAGACGCATCTTTTTCAAGGGGGGTTCTGCCACATTTCACTAATTCTGCTCCAATGTGCATTTAATTCTTTCTTGCTCTTTCCTCTCTTTTCTCAACTGCCTTCCAGGTAGTCCTTTACAGATGAGCATAAAGGAGCTTGTCCATTATGGTCACATGTCATAACAGTCATGAAAGCTGTAGTCATATAGCAAATGTGGCAGTTGTTAAGCAGATGCCACTGTCATTAAGTGAACCCATCTTTCCCTCATGAGAAATTTTTGTCCAAAAAAACTGAAGTACTCATTTTCAGCAAAACCCTTATGGTGACATGACTGAGGGACGTTATAAATAACTGTAAATACAGCGAGGTGTTGCCAACCTCTGAAGACCGAAGGGTGGTTCCAACACTCAAAACATTTCGAATCTGTTCACGAGTCCCCTTTTTTGGGTCAGCTGTGACTACAACGGGTCACGAAGTGATCAGTTGTTTGTCAAGGACTACCTGCATAAGCAAACAATTTAGATGCATGCTTGGTGCCTTTTATCGATATGGCTAAATGATGCTAATGTTTCTGGAGCCCATCCTAAACAGTTTTTAGATACAAAAGGCATCTTTAAAAAAAAAAGATTGCCAGAATAGCAATGTACAAGGTGCGCGTCTTGGCCAACGGTTGAGTTGGTGTGATTGAACGGTAAGCTCAAGATATTCACCTGACTGGGAGAGAAACTCTCAGCAGTAGAATGAATGTGGCAAGAGACAAGTGAGGACATGGGAAGGAGGAAATGGGCATGGAAAGAGAATGGCTCTTGAGTTCTGCTGGTCAAGCAATGAGTGTCTGGAATGACACCCATGGAGACCAGACTCGGGGGAGTAGGAGAAGAAGAACTATTTCCCCAGCATTTTAACTTAAAATATCACCACTGTGTACTGACCCAAAAAGTCAGGATATGTGTTTGCTTTGATCAGAATAATATCTTGGACCAGTAATGAAAGAGATAGCCAGTCTGGTCTAGTGGTGAAGGCATCAGGCTAAAAACCAGGAGACTGTGAGTTCTAGTCCTGCCTTAGGTGAAGAAACCAACCGAGTGAGTTTTGGTGAATCACCAAGAGACGGTGAGTTCTAGTACTTCCTTTAGGATAAAAGTGAGCTGGGTGACTTTGAACCAATCACCAGGAAATGGTGGGTTCTAGTCCTGCCTTAGGTGAGGAAACCAGCTGGGTGACTTTAAGGGAATCACCAGGAAACAGTGAGTTCTAGTCCCACCTTAGGCATGAAAGCCAGCTGGATGACTTTGGATCAGTCCCTCTCTCAGCCAAACTCACCTCATGGAATTATTGTTGTGGGGAAAACAGGAAGAAGGAAGAATACTAGATCTGTTCACCACCCTTGAATAATTTCTAAAAATAGTAAAAAGGTGGGATAATAATAATAATTTAAAAAAAAAAAACAGGCAGAAAGAGGAACATCTCCTATGAGCTAGAGAAATGGTTCCACAGAAACAAATTGGTTTCAGGTTCCATTGGATGCTCCTTAGTTCAACTGGAACATGAATACAGATGTGTAACTCTGGCTTATAGGGTGTGTTTCTTGAAATATGATTGTAGGCTCCGGTGGTGGGGTTCAAAATTTTTTACTACCAGATCTGTGGTAGTATACTGCAAAACCCCTTCCCTCCCCACCCCATTAACCTGCCTTCCAGCTCCGTTCTCCTGTGCAGGGCAACCAAAGGAGATCCAGCCAATCAGCTGGGACTCAACGGGAGGCAGAGAAGAGATGGGGGCAGGGCCAGTCAGAGGTGGGATTGGCCGGTTTTCTGAAGTACTCAAAATTTCTAGTATCGGTTCTCCAGAACTGGTCAGAACCTGCTAAATCCCACCTCTAGTCGCCTCTAAGGAATGCTTCCCTTGCTTGGGATCAGGAGGGAAGGAAATCCTCTGTGCAAGGATCTGTGACATTTTTCTGTGCATCATTTCCTCCGAGTTCAGATTCAATATTTTATTTTATGGTGTAAAGCATCACATATGCTCCATGGTGCTATATCAATTGCTATTATTAAGAGGTTGCAGGCTGGTGTCATAACAATCACAATTCTGTCTCAGGATTACAAGCGTAGTTTGCTCCCAGCTCTGGAAAAAAAAAAAATCCTATCAGTGCCTTGGCAGGTCTTTTGTTTTTAAAATTTGGAATAGACTTCCTTTTTCCCCCTTCTCTTGTGGGTAGCTTCGAAAAATCTCTCTTGGCATTGATGGTTTGCCGTTTCTGATGTTTAGGTTATGTCTTGCATATCAGAACTTCATCACCATCAAAGCTGTCTGGCAGGGGGAAATTTTCAAAGAGAGAGAGGGAGGGAGGGAAAGAGAGAGAGAGAGAGAGAGAGACTGCAAAAGACACTTTTATGATGTATTTAAAGTGCATAACTTTAATTACATTTCAATAAAGTTTCAATTTCAGGGGATGGTAGATCGCTTACCCTCTTGAATTACCTTGCAGAAGGAGTGTTGGGTTCTTCTGAAATCAGGAATCTGGTAGAACCTCTTCTGCCAACAAGGGCAAAAAAGGTTTGTGGGCTCCCTCTCACTCCATCCACACATCTGATGAAATGAAGTGCGGCTCTCCCTATGAAGTGGAGGGACTTTTTAAATAAAATCTGTTGCAAAACCAGCTACGCTCATGATCTTTGGCCAGGAGATGGCAGCATAGCTCAGCTTGGTTTAGGGTTCACCGAGTCAAGTTATTAAAGGGAGGCGGTGGCTCAGGGGCTAAGACGCTGAGCTTGTCGATCAGAAAGGTCCACAGTACGGCGGTTCGAATCCCTAGCGCTGTGTAACATTCCTTGTCCCAGCAGCTTCTGCCAACCTGGCAGTTCAAAAGCACGTAAAAAATGCAAGTAGAAAAATAGGGACCCCTTTGGTGGGAAGGTAACGGTGTTCCATGCGCCTTCGAAGGCATTTAGTCATGCCGGCCACATGACCACGGAGATGTCTTCGCTCAGCGAAGATGAGGAGATGTGACAGGGATGAGCACCACCCCCTAGAGCTGGAAACGACGAGCAGGGACGTGCAAGTTAAAAACTTTAGTCAAGTTTTTAACAGAATAAGACAACCACAGAGTTGGAAGGAACCTTTGGAGATCTTCTAGTCCAACTCCCTGCTCAAGCAGGGGAGAGATCCTGCTTGATTTGCGCTTCCTGTGCGACAACCCAAAAGTTTTAAAATAACATAGGAAGTTTAGACTGCAACCTGCAAAACTGCTTGGACAATTCTCAGAAGGACAGTTGCTTTTCAGTGAGGTTGGGTCAAATTAAATGTGTTCTTTTTTAAAAAAGCCTTGAAGCAGACCTTGTCTCATGTCAGAGGTTAGTTAGACCTGCCATATACCTGAGTAAAAAGGTTGTTGGGGATTCCAGTAAAGTCATCAGCTTCTAACTGTGATGGAGAAAATGTTCCAAAGTGGACATTGTGGTGTCAAAATACAAACTATGACCTTTTGTACTTGTGCTCCGACCTTGGATGCGACTATCTGAGTCACAAAATTTGCATTGTGGTTGCACGTTTTTGGCCTTTGAACTTCCTAATGGATGCCGAAGGCTAGACTGAAATGCACAATTCATCAGTGGAAAGACCTGCCTCTAAAAATGGTGGGTGCTCCATCCCTGGAAGTTTTTAAGCAGAGATTAGACAGCCCTTTGTCCGGAACGGTGTTGGGTCTCCTGCTTGAGCCAGGGGGTTAGATTAGAACAGTCCCAACCTTTTTTTTTGCCCCGCACCCCAAAAGAAATTTCACTCAAACCTCGCACCCCCTGAAATATATGGTAAATATATGGTAGGATTGAATTATTTAATTATTAAATATATGGTAGGATTGAATCTTTTCAGCTATGTATGTGACGGCCACTAAATAACGATACTTAACTCTAAAATGAAAACAGTCCATTGCAAAAGAAAATAAAACTGCCAACATATAGCCAATTATTTGGCTATATTATTTACCTATAATAGGCTATATTATTTGGCTATATTATTCGGCTAATTTTGGTATATTATTTACTATATTATTTATTTGTATTATTTACCTGGACTTTTCTCGCACCCCCTGGAATATCGTCTCGCACCCCTAGGGGGTGCAAGCACCCCAGGTTGGGAACCCCTGGACTAAAAGATCTCCAAGGTCCCTTCCAACTCTACTAATCTATTCTGTTGAAGTGGGCCTTAGAAAAAGCTAAGCAGGATCAGATCTACTTGATTCTCTATCTACTTGGAGATCCCAGGCTGTAGGTTGAACTGGGAACTAAAAAGTAAACATGCCCAAGGAAAAGGCAAGAGTAGACTTATCCTACCCAAAGTAAAGTATGCAGGCCTCTCTACTTATTTATTAAATGTATTTATAAAGTCAGCACAAGTCGAATGTAGATCAAAGAATTCTTTATCTTTACAGTAAGACACCTTTGGTTGACAGATGAGAAGTATTACAGGAAGGGCTCGAGGAAAAAAAGCAAACCACAGACTAAAATCCCAATACTCAGAGTAAATTATTGGTAAATGTTAATATGTAAGCCATCAATTCCTGTATGCCTGATCCTTATCCTTGATTGTTGAAGAAACATCTTAGAACAAGGGAATTGAAGACTACTTTGGTTTTTTTTTTTTGGCTCATGATAACTATGTGAAGATGTCCATGAAGCTACCAGCAGGTGAGGTCAAACTGAAGGCTTAAAAACCTATTCAGGGCCACAGGGAATGGAATATATTTGGTTTTGTCAGTACGGGAATATGAGACCCCCAGACAAAACTAGGACTGCAAAATTAATGGCCTAGGATAGGGGAAAAAATCCCAGAAAACCTCTGTCACAACCCATTGTCAAGTAAAACAAACAGGGCCATGTAAACTCCCAGTTTGGGAGTATTGTGGACTTTGATTAGTTTTTAGTCATCTACCAAGGTGAATATTTCTACTGGTAATCTTAAAAATCTGCAATCCCGTAATTCTAAAGCCAAAGACAACCATGCTGAAATGATAAAACTGGAGACAATTTTAATAGCCCTTAATAGAAGTCAGGGAAAAATCCAGAAGGCCATACCACTTCCTTATTGTGTCCATACAAACTTCATGGACACAACCATCATCAAACTTAGAACAAAGGAGAAATTTCCTGACAGAACAATCAATCAGTGGAACAACTTGCCTCCCAAAGTTGTGGTTGCTCCAGGACTGGAAGTTTTTAAAAAGATGTTGGATAACCAATTCTCTGAAGTGGGTTTCCTGCCTAGGCACGGGGTTGGACTAGAAGACCTCCAAGGTCCCTTCCAACTCTGTTATTCTATTCTAACTGTTGTTGAGTGCCTGGACTATAGAAACTCTTTCTGATCAGTAATCTACCCAAATCTGATCAGCGGATTTCCTCTTTTCTTTTTTGTAATCATTTCCAATCACAGTCTGATCACACATTATGTGATAGGAAGACAGAGTGAAGAACTGAAACCATAAAAATTCATTGCAACCTCTCACTTTCTTCTGATTTTTTTCCTAATTGCAAAAGTTTCATATTTACATTGAATTTTTTTTTTGGGGGGGAGACATGGTTTCTCCTGCATTAAATCTACATATTCATTTATATATAATCTATATGCATACACACAAGTGCAATATTTATAGCTACTGTTAGGAAGGATTTGATTCATCTCAGCCTTCCCTCTGCCTGACATGATAAATGGTTTTCCGGTGCAACCCATCAAGACAGGCAGGGCCTTCTCCTGAGTAATTTGGCAGATCTCCTTTGCGTTTGTCTTTTCACTGCCCTGCGTGCTCTCTAACACACAAGGCAGCTCCTCCTCTTCCCTGACTTTCAAACTGTCCCCAGCTGAAGCCCACCATAACTCTCTTTCCACCATTAATTATCCACCATTAATTATCCTGACATGACAGGAATGAGCTCATCCTCCCTCAAGCCCAAGGAAGAGTCAGAGGAGTTATCCAAGAGAGACACCACACAGATTTGGAGATTGCTTCCTCTTCTTGGTCTTAATTCCCAAGCAGTCCAAAGCATCTAAAAACCACCCAGCACTGTGTAAAGAGGCAGGTTAGACAGTTCCATCCAAGGATATCTGTGACAAAGACCTCATCCTCAAGAGCAGTACCACAGCAGGAAGGAGAAACATCATTATGGTCATGATTAACACTGTGGCAAGGATCACCAAGACAATTGTCCACGTTTCTAGGATGGTTTCCACCATGGCTTCCTTTCTCTTTGGGTTCCAGAATCTGTAAGAAGGGGGAAAGCTTCACAAAAGGTCCAATGATGTCATCACTCATACCTGACCGGGAATGGTCAGAATTTTTTCTTCTTGCTTGAATCACCAAGGGTGCCTTCTCCACCGAGATGACTTTTCAGATATGCTGGGCTGCAATTCCCATAACCTTCATGCCCAGGAGATTAGACTAGAATCTGAGTCATATGAAGAGAAATTGATAGGACTGAGATTAATATCAACAGACTAGCTGGGGATATGATCACACATTCAAAAGTCAGGTAATCCTTGACTTACCTCCCTCACCAACTGAGTCCAATATTTCTGTTTCTAAGTGAGACAGTTGTTAAGGTGTAGTGGTAGTGATGGTAGTGGAGGAGGAGGAGGAGGAGGAGGAGGAGGAGGAGGAGGAGGAGGAGAAGAAGAAGAAGAAGAAGAAGAAGAAGAAGAAGAAGAAGAAGAAG
>BLBF01018905.1:0-10044 GCA_015471245.1 Laticauda colubrina
AAAGTGAAGTGGTAGCAACCAAAGAATTCTGAATCTGAGAAATTAGGCACGCAATTCACATATACAAAGTGATGGAAGAAAGCGAGAAGTAGAAACCTAACTCTATTGTATGCTTCCCCCCCCATTTACACAACAGAAGAATGTAACACCTCCAGCTCACTTCCCAAACTTTCCCTTCCTCCCCCCGTTTCTTATGACAGCCGAAAGATGCAAAGCAATAGTAGAAGATCTTGAAGGCTGACATTCGGCCCTCCTAGAAAAAGGAAAACCATCAGTCCTAGAGGAGAGAGAGAAGAAAATATAAAGACAATTATTAATCATTCAACAATTACAAAACAATACACTCCTCAGGCTTATCAGGATACTTGGAACGAAATGCTTTGATCAACTTAGGGGCTTTAACGTCGGTTTCATTAACCCATTCGGCTTGTGAAGATGGGAAATGTTTCCAGGCTACAAGGTACTGGAGACGACCCCTCCATTTGCGAGAGTCCAGAATTTCTTTAACTTCAAAATGTTGTTCACCTTCAATCAGTATTGGTATGGGAGGGTCAGCTTGGATGGGTCTTAAATCAGAAGTACGTTCAGGTTTTAGCAAACTAACATGGAAAACCGGATGAATTTGTTGAAGAGCTTTGGGTAAGTTCAGCTGGACTGTTACAGGATTTATAATCCGTTCAATCGTGAAAGGACCAACATACTTAGGACCAAGCTTTTTTGACTTTTGAGTGGTCCAGTACTACTGTGTACAAAGTTGTTATATGCCACTTCGGCAAATGGTAGTAATTCGGACCAGTTATCTTGTTGATAATTTATGCAACATCTAAGATATTGCTCTAACACTGTGTTAGTCCTCTCACAGGCCCCATTAGTTTGGGGGTGATGGGCGGAGCTTAACTCCTGGGCGGAGCCTATTAACTTCAGGAACTCTTTCCAAAAATTTGAGGTAAACTGGACCCCTCTGTCAGAGATTATGCGTTCCGGAATGCCATGTAACCTATAGATATGTGAAATAAACAGTTTAGCCAGCGTCTTAGCAGAGGGAATCTTGGAACAAGGTTGTTAAGCCTGGGTTCCCCAACCAGGGTTAGGTAGACAAGCTAAACAGAATGTGCAGCGTTAGTCAGATAGGCACACAGATAAATGAGTGAGCTAAGCTTGTATGTTTATTAACATACAGTAAAAATAACAGATATGCTTGTGCTATCAAAAATATATTTTATTCCAGTATAAGTTTATGGCATAGTCATATAACAGTCCAATAGTCATTTACCATGTAGTCAGTCCATTCAGGGATATTCAGTTAGCAAAGTCCATGTAGAATATCCTATGTCAGTTCACTTACAAAATCAGTCCTTTGTTGTCTCTCCCGTTCGAGCAATGCAGTCTTGATTCCAAGCAGTAATCAGGGATCATCAAAGCCAGAGAGAGAGAGAGCAAGCTGTAGTCTTGCTACTTTTATATTGTTTTTTATAACCACTCCTTTAATTGCTATTTCACAGTTAAAGCTGCAGACACTCTAACATACACTAACTATGATTCATAGTTATTATTTCACCTAAACCAGTTAGGGTGAACAATGTTATCCCTAACATTCTCCCCTTTTAGGTTACATAATAACTATGAATCATTTACATTTTTAAATTATATTTTTCACAACTTTCTTTAAACTTAATTGCTCCTTGAGCTTCTGTAAATTGGTCTGCAATGTTTTCTTCTGACATGCAGTATACCAATTTAATTAATCCATTTTTCACTGATTCTCTAACATTCAAATATCTTAAGTCAGTATGTTTTGATCTAGTTTTTACAGCAATACTAGTAGCTAACTTTATAGCTGCTTGGTTATCCTCATATACCATAATGGAATCTTTTATAGTTATACCCATGTCCAACAACAACTGTTTGTAGAAAATCAAGTCAGTGCATAATAATGACAGACATGAAAATTCAGCTTCCATCGTAGATAAGCTAATATGCTGTTGTCTGATTGACCTCCATCCTATTAGTGTCTTACCAAATAATATAGCCATCCCAGATGTTGATTTTCTAGTGTTTATATCAGTTGCAAAACTTGCATCTGCATAAGCACTAAGACTCAAATCACCCTTTGGTTCTATATATAATGCATGGTTTATTGTTCCCTTAAGATATCTCAATATTCTTTTTAAGGATTTCCAATGATATTCTTTTGGATCTGAATTAAAACGTGCCAGCTGATTTACACTATAAGCTATATCTGGCCTTGACCAATTGCTTATATATGATAAGCTACCAATCAAAGATTGATATATGGACTTATCAAATTTGGGACTTTGATCATTAGTTTGGCAAACTTCCTGACTCATTGGAGTCTTTGCCAGTTTACAAAGTTCCATTTTATACGTTTTAATTAATTGGCAAATTTTATCTTCTTGAGATATCTTAAAACCATTATTTGTTTTATTAATTGTCAATCCTAGATACCTTTTAATTTCACCTAAATGCTTTATTTTTATCTTTTTGGCTAATAATGATATAATCTCATTAGCTTCATTATTAGTCTTAGTTATTAAAGCAATATCATCTGTAAATAATAATAACAATGACACCGTTCCATTATTTTCTCTTTTAAATACACACGGATCTGCTAAACCAGATTTAAAACCTATATTTTTTAATTCTTTCACAATATATTGGTTCCACTCAAACCCAGATTGTTTCAACCCGTAAAGACTCTTTTTGAGTTTCCAACAATCATTGCTATTTACATTATTGTCATTTATACCAATTGGTTTTCTTAAATATATAGTGTGCTGCAATGGTGCATGTAGATAAGCAGTTTCTACATCTAAATGGTTAATGACATAGTTTTTCTTAGCTGCCCACACTAATGCTGCTCTTAAAGATGTAGCTTTTAGGCTTGGGGCAAAAACTTCATCGTAATCAGATGCAGTTTGATTAAATCCTTGAGCTACTAACCTAGCTTTATGGGTAACAGTCCCATCATTTCCAGTTTTTACTTTAAATATCCATTTGCACCCAATGGATTTTTCTCCTGGAGGTAATTTGGCATCTTCATACACTTTCATTACCTTTAATGAATTTAGTTCTTTTTCCATTGCCTTTTGCCAATTCTCCTGATCCTTAGCAGGATACATCCTAAGTTCATCTACACTAGTTGGAACTTTAGTTACTTGGCAAACTATACTTGCTTGATACCTATCAGGTGGTCTAGTTACACGTGTAGTATGTCTAGGTATTATAGGACTTACAGGTGGACTTTCCTCTATTAATTGTTCTTGATTATGTAACTCTTCCTGATCAACTATTTCCTCTTGTTCTGGTCCTATTTGCTCTTCGTGGACTTCTTCTTTAATTGGACTCTTCTTATAGCTAATCTCATCTTTCTGCCTTTTGTAGGGTTCAATAAATACTTCATTATTTAAATCTTGCTCTAATCTATTCCATCCTACATGTTCTAGGAATTTTGCACTAGCACTGGTGTAAAATCTAGATGTACCTGGTTCCCAGAATCTATAAGATCTATGATTAGATGTATAACCTACAAAAATCAATCTTTTAGCTCTATGCTTACCTTTGTGTCTAAGTTGTGTAGGGATATGCACCCATGCTGGTGCTCCAAATGTGTGCATGTAACTTAAATCAGGTTTTGTACCATGCCACAGTGTGAATGGTAATCACCTGTTGTTGAATTAACAACATTATTTAATATATGATTACCACACATTATTGCTTCTCCCCATAAATTGTCAGGTAATCCTGAATCAGACATCATAGTTCGTGCCATTGATTGTAATGTTTGGCCTCTTCTCTCTATAAAGGCATTATGTTGTGGCCTATATGGTGCAGACATTTTATGTTGAATACCTAACATTCTAAGTCTGTTTTTAAATTTATTATTTGTAAATTCTGTACCATTACCTGTGATGAGAGTTACTAATTTCTTTTTAGTTTTTCTTTCTGAGAATTTTAACCAATTAAATAGATTTTTATATGTTTCAGTTTTGCTCTTCATTAAATAGCAAAACCCATATCTAGAATAGTGGTCCATTATACTTAGTATGTGACGAGCTCCTCCTACACTTGGTTTTTTTGGACCTATTAAATCAGCAAATACTACTTCTAAAGGCTCTTTAGTAGTAAATCCATCAACTCTATTAGCTGGTATAACCCTGCTCTTATTTTGATTACAGGCATTACATTGCAAATACTTATTACAAGATTTCAAGCATATTCCCTTAGACAATTCAACAGTTTTCTTAAGCATTTTAAAATTTAAATGCCCTAGCCTTCTATGTAACAAGTGAATACATTCGTCATGAGGTTTCTTATTTTCATAAATTGTGTTAGCCACCTTTAAACCATCATCATTTAACACATATAATTCACCTCTTAAAGATGCAGTAATTTTCTTATCTTCTTTTTCAATTGTGCAGTTATCTCCCCTAAATGTAACTACATATCCTAGTTTAACCAAAATTCTAACTGAAATTAAATTAAACTTAAGTTGTGGTACATATAACATTTTTACATTCTCTTTTATAAAAGAACAATATGCTATACCTTCACCTTTAGCTTTCAGTTTCCAGCCATTGGCTAACGATATCTGCTGTGTACTCTGGGACATTTTAATAAAATTTTTGTTATCATTTGTTGTACAATGGGATGCTCCACTGTCAACCACCCATAAATTATTTTTTACAGCTCCGTTAGTATACATGGCTAACTCTAAATTTTTATTTAGCTTTTGATGTTTTCTAGTATTCTGGCCAGCATTCTGGCGCTTTGCCTTTTTACAAAATCTTGCCAAATGTCCTCTCCCTCCACAATTAAAACACTTTTTAATTGCGTATGCAGTAGGAGATTCATTATCTTCTTTTTGAGGTTGCTTCCTCCTTAATTCATCTCTTTCATGCCTTCTTCTGGCCTCTTCGATCAATCTGCCAGTTATATCAGTTAAAGTTAAATTGTCCTTTGGCAAAATTTCAAGTGAAGTTACGTAGTTATCATAACTTTCATCAAGGGAAGATAGAATTATGTAAATTTGATGTTGTTCAGAGAATATAAGCTCTTTCTCGTGTAATTCTTGGAAAATGCTTTGCATAGTTTTTAAATGACTCTGCATATCACCATTTGTTTGGAGATGCGTCCTGAAAAGCTTCCGTGTTAGATTTATGTGTGCACCAATATTATCACGAACATAAATTCTCTTCAGCTTCTGCCAACACCCAAAAGCCGTTTTCTCTCCGTGGATATAAACAAGCTGTTGATCAGTTAAGGTTAACGCAATTATGCAAATGGCTTGTTGATTTTTATGCATAAATTCTTCTATCTTTAGTCTGTCTTCCTCATCCTCTGGATCCCATTCTTCTACATTTGGTGGATTTTCAATTATGTTCCACAGACCTTCTCTTCGTAGAAGTAGACTACATTTTGTAGACCATGATACATAGTTTGTTCCATCCAGCTTGGATATAAGGGACAAACTTTGTATATTGACTTGTGCCATGTTTTCTTATATGGATATAAAAATATAATTAATAAAACACAGCTGTCTGTTTACTGTAATGTATAACAACACAAACTCTCACTTTTTACATAAATCTGTTTAACCTAGTTAAACTGACTTTGCAGCCTCTGGGCCCATAACCAGTGTTAAGCCTGGGTTCCCCAACCAGGGTTAGGTAGACAAGCTAAACAGAATGTGCAGCGTTAGTCAGATAGGCACACAGATAAATGAGTGAGCTAAGCTTGTATGTTTATTAACATACAGTAAAAATAACAGATATGCTTGTGCTATCAAGAATATATTTTATTCCAGTATAAGTTTATGGCATAGTCATGTAACAGTCCAATAGTCATTTACCATGTAGTCAGTCCATTCAGGGATATTCAGTTAGCAAAGTCCATGTAGAATATCCTATGTCAGTTCACTTACAAAATCAGTCCTTTGTTGTCTCTCCCGTTCGAGCAATGCAGTCTTGATTCCAAGCAGTAATCAGGGATCATTAAAGCCAGAGAGAGAGAGCAAGCTGTAGTCTTGCTACTTTTATATTGTTTTTTATAACCACTCCTTTAATTGCTATTTCACAGTTAAAGCTGCAGACACTCTAACATACACTAACTATGATTCATAGTTATTATTTCACCTAAACCAGTTAGGGTGAACAATGTTATCCCTAACAAAGGTATGCAATGTACTTGTTTGGAAAACAAATCAGTCACTACCTAGATGACCATGTTTCCACCACTTTCGGGTAATTCTACTATAAAGTCGATAGAGATTTCTTTCCAGGGAGTCGTTGGTCTAGCTAACAATCCTACTGGCTTACCAGGAGGTCTCTTTGTCGAAGCACAAATTGGACAGCTAACTACATAAGCTTCAATGTCCTTCTTTGAAGTAGGCCACCAGAATTGCCGCTTAACCAGATGTAAGGTCTTCACAAATCCGAAATGGCCAGCTGCTTTAGAATCATGAGCCTGTTGTAGTATTTGGCCCGTCAGCACCTGTGGCACATACAACTTGGCCCCCACCCAAGCCAAACCATCTCTAATTGTATAGTCACTTAAATGAGCTAGGAACCATCCGTCCATTTTTAAAACTTCTTTTAATTGTTCGGTTAGGTCATTTGATAAAACCACTTCTTGGTTCTTCCTTTGGGCTCTGGTGATCACTGGGGTGGCTAGATGTTTGGCTGAGACAATTGGGCTTATCACCTACTGGTGCATACTATTATATTGGGGTAGTCTAGAGAGAGCATCCGCCATGAAGTTCTTCCCGCCTGGAATGTACTTCAATGAGAAATTGAATCGCTTGAAGTACTGGGCCCAGCGAACTTGTTTAGGGGACAATTTCCAGGGCGTTTTTAAGGCTTCCAAATTCTTATGGTCAGTCCATACCTCAAATGGGTGTTTTACTCCTTCCAGGAAATGTCTCCAGGTCAGCAAGGCCCAACGAACTGCAAAAGCTTCTTTCTCCCAGACAACCCATCTTCTCTCTGTTTCAGACAGCTTACGGGAGGTATACGCACAAGGCTGTAAGGTCCCTTTCTCGTTGATTTGAAGTAATACCGCTCCAATAGCCACATCACTTGCATCGGCTTGAATCACGAAAGGAGTGTCCATATCCGGGTGCTTCAGCACTGGTTCTGCAGCAAACAGTCATTTTAGCTTTTCAAAAGCGGCTTGGCACTCCATGGACCACTCCAGCGGCTTTCCTGGCCTTGGCTTCCCCTCTCCTTTTGTTTTCAAGAGATTTGTGATGGGCATTGCTATCTTAGCAAACGTCGGGATGAATTGCCTGTAAAAATTTGCAAATCCCAAAAAGCTTTGAAGTTGTTTTCTGGTGTATGGTGGAGCACATTCCAGAATGGCATGCACCTTCTCTGGATCCATCTCTATGCCTTCAGATGAAATGCGATATCCCAAATAGTCAATTTTGTCTTGGTGGAATTCACACTTTGACAATTTAGCATACAACTTAGCGGCACACAGTTTCTGTAGAACCGACCGCACTAATTTCACATGTTCATCCAGAGTTTCCGTGTGGATAAGGATATCATCAAGATAAACCAGAACCCCCCTGTATAAATGTTCATGTAACACTTGATTGATCATTTGCATGAATACAGCTGGGGCCCCTTATAAACCAAAAGGAAGAACGTTGAATTGGAAGCAACCCATCGGGCAGTTAAAAGTGGTCTTCCACTCATCCCCTTCCTTAATTCGAATTCGGTAGTATGCTTCTCTCAAATCCAACTTCGTGAAAATCTTTCCCTTCGCTAAATGGGCCAACATGTCCTTCATCAAAGGAAGGGGGTACACGTTTTCCACAGAAATAGCGTTCAAATTTCTGTAATCCACCACCAAGCGTTTGGAACCATCTTTCTTTTCCCGGAACAACACTGGGGCCGCTACCCGGGGTCTAGCAGGTTGAATGAATTTTATCTTTTCCAGATTTTTATCTATAAACAATCTTAGCTCTTCCAATTCTCGTGGGGTCATTGAGTACAACTTTGGTTTCGGGAGCTTCACCCCAGGAAAAATCTCAATAGCACAGTCTGTTGGCCGATGAGGCGGAAGCTCATCCGAGGCCTTCTCACTGAACACTTCTTTTAAATCCCAATACTCTTTGGGAATTTTCTCCTCATCTTTCACCGGCTCAGTACCTGTGGAAGCTATTTCATTTAGGTCCTCAGGCTTCAGCTGGGATCTGGCCCCTCCTCTCGGTCGCTGCTTTGTGCGTATGTGCAACAACCCCTTTCTCCAGTTAACCTGGGGGTTCCATTTCCGGAGCCAGGGCAATCCCAGTATGAATGGTTGCTCCATCCCAGGGACCACAATAAAACACAGGGTCTCATCATACTCTCCCATGACCATTTCTATAGGTTCCATGACAAAACGGGCAGGGCAACCTCCAGCCACTGATCCATCTAGTTGGCAAAAGGAAATGGGCATCTTCAAAAGTTTTAGCTTTAGGCCCATTTTCTTCACTACTTCCGTGTTGATTATACACCTGGTGCACCCAGAATCTAACAGGGCTAGCATTTCCCCTTTGACCCCAGATTGGGTACCCTCAAATTCACTGGAATGGTCATAGGGCCCACGCTTGGACTTACTAGTAAGTCATCTTCCGAGTCAGAATCCTCCTCCTCAGGGGTCACTGGGCTTCTGATTCCTCTCCTGCGGGAGGGGCGTCCTCTGCTGTCTCTTTCGACTTTAGTGCTGTTTCGCGAGGCTTCGCTGGGGACTTTTCAGGTTTCTTTCCTTCATTTGGCACCCCCTTTGGCTCCAACCTGACTCTGCAGTTCACAGCCCGGTGACCTTCCTTCCTGCATCGAAAGCAGGCCGAGGGGTTGGGTCTTGCCGCCACTCCTCCCTTCTGAGGTTTAGGAGCCTCTTGAGGACGTGGGGGGGAAAACTTGCTTCACCCATAACCTCCCCGCCGTTTACTTTGGATTAAATCAATCTCCACTTCTTCTGCCAGCAAGTACCACATCTGCAAGTCATTGGGATCTCTTCTAGCAGTGCATCTCTGGTACACATCTTCATTTAAACCATCTTTAAACAGTTCTATCAGGGCTTCTTGGGGCCAGCCTCGGAAATGGCCAGCTAACTGTCTAAATTCTTGGATGTAGTCAGCCACAGACCTCCGCCCCTGTTTTATGGTTTTCATCCTAATTCGGGCCTTGCGCTCTGCCAATGGGTCCTCAAACCTAGCTCGCAGTGCAGCCATGAATAGGTTATAATTCAGCAACTGAGGAGCATTATCATTATGCAAGGTCACCATCCCCTCTGCCGCTATTCGCTCCAGAGCCCTGGTAACACACCACATTTTGGCTGCTTCTGAGCGAAAACCCTCCCCATATTCTTCCATATGGCTCCAAACTTGAGCTAGGAAAAATCCCAAGGTTTTGGGATCCCCCCGTATTTTACTTCTAACAGAGGCAGCCTAGGAGCTCTACGCCTTCTAGGAATCACACCTCCTGCTGAAGGCCCCGGGGCTGCTGCTGGATCAGATTGATTTATGGGGGAGGGTGTTACTCTGCTTCTTCTGGTTGGGGCTACTTCCCCTCCCCCTTCATTCCTTTGTGCAGCTTGAGGTTGTTCAAAGGCTTCATTAAGGAGTCTCCTGGCTTGATCCAGCAAGTGTTCCCTCTTTTCCTTCTCTTGCCAAGGCTCCTCTTTTCCATGCCGGTGGGTAGTTGTGACCCCGGGGGGGGGGTGTCCTTCTCCGGATCTTTCCAACCAACTCCAACCGACCATCTGGGCTTCACAGCTGGATTCTCTTCCAAACTGAGCTCTCTTAGCAATTGGGCCTCCTGCACCAGCACAGAATCTTGCCCTCCAATGGCTTCCGGATCCTCTTGGTCACTATTTGAAGATGACATGATGTCCAGGCCCCCTGAGAAGAAAATTGGGTATTCTCTCCGGGTGGGCTGGTGGTGGAGATTCATAATAATGTCTGGCAGAGCTCCATTCAAAATCCAAGAAGGAAATACTTAGACTCTTTAGTTTAGAGAAAAGATATCTTTTACTGAA